>JASANF010003348.1:0-146601 GCA_030248245.1 Trissonchulus sp. WLG1_4 | reverse complement strand
TATGATTTAAAAAGGCATTTTTAGCATATTAAATAAAAAATGTTTTTGCTGAATTTTCCTTCAGTTTTACTCAGCTTAGTTATGAAAATTGAGCTTAATGTACAACGGTACTGAGTACTGACTGTCTCATACGTGACTGCGTGATACTCAGGTCTGTTTACTTGGCTTCAGTTTTCATGTCTGTTGGTGCCAAATTGTTTAACTTATAATTTTTAGTTTACATTTTATTAGAACACTGCACATTATTTTATGCCAAAGTTGAGTATGTTCTAAAAGAGCGAGAACGTTAAAGCAATGTGTGCTTGAGCTCTCATCTGAACAAAACTTGGACCGGTTTGGATATGCCTGTATTTATAGGTTTCTTGTTTTGTTTATTTTTTAAAACCTAATGATTTGTTTTTACGCTTTTACTTATTACTTCAACATAAAAACGTTCTATTCTATTTCAGATCAATACCTTAACAATTCCGCTAAACTACCGTCTTCTAATGATTCCTTAATCCGTCTAATCTTCTTAATTCCCTTAATTCACCATGCTCAGTCTGGACTTATCCTGTGTGCCAGAGTCCATCGAACCCCCAGACGATCGCGTCCAACGAATTCACGTTGGCTGTGACAGCGTCAGCTCAAAAGGCACCGCCAGCAGTCGATCTTCCGTGGCGACTTGGTGTAAAAATCGAAAACTGCGACAAAAACTCGACAAAAACTCAAGCAATAATTCCACTATCCATTCGAATCGGTCTAGAAGTGGGAGTTTTGACAGCGACAATATCAGCAATAGCGTCATACCAGCGACTATTGTGACGGTCGGCACGATATCAGACCGAATTCGCCAATTTAAGTTTCTTGGCGATCTTTTGTCGACAAAGAAAACTAACGGCAAATCGGTTGTCAGCTCTGTGTCGGCAAATTTACCCGCAACGTCGGGTGGCTCCCAGGATTACTGTAATTCTTTGGTTCACGTTCTTCCTGTGGGTTCAGAAATAGTCAGCGAAAACCCAAGCGGTTCAGAACTGCGCCTTGGCGCAACTCCAGTTGCGTCAAATAACTGCGCAACTGAGTATAACCGTCCAGTTGATGCCAATGTGATCATTCAATCGGCAAGTCTGGAGACAATATCTCGAGCCTCCACTCTGAGTCGTCCGCAGTCGAGTAATGTTTCCGAAATCTCGGGTCCGACTCTGGTTTTAGACGCCTCCAGTCCCGAATCTAGTCTTAAACGCCCCGCCACAAATCCTAACCCGACGCCCCAGCGGGCTTGTGCCAGTACCAGCCCCGCAGTTAGACTCACTCAACTGCGCGTATCGTCTGGTTTCGATTCTGGTCTCGACAATTTGACCCCTTCATTACAGGAAGCTCATAACCCTGCAAATCTGTTGCCTCCTAATCCTAGGCATTCCACGGGTATGCTGGAAATGGCTGTATTGTGTGATATATTTAGTTTACTGTTAATTTTTTGTGTTGTGATTCGGATATTATGATATACAGGTGATATATTTTTGATTCAGATATTTTTTTATAATTTTGATAAAAATATTTTATGTATTTTCTGAAACATTTCTGCTGAATTTTATAAATGAAATACTTTGCAGCAAAGCACAATGAACTTAATATGCAACAACGACTTGGATGTCAGTTGTAATTCACTTTTAGCCTATTTAGATTACTTAACCTAAGACTTTCAAGAACCTGTGTTTCTATTAAACCTTTAGTATCACCCATAATTTATCAATAATTTTAGTTAATTAAATAATCTAGTATGTTTCAGCTAGCAGTACGTGGATGGAGGAACTGCGGCCGTACCACCACCCCTTGCCAATGGCTCGCATCGCGTCATACCATTTGGATCACGACAGTGATTATGACAAAGGTTTGCAATAATATGACATTCATGAGCGTCTGTTTATAAATTCGATTAGCTTTAAGAACTTTTTCTTCTGAACTAAGAACTTTTGGATTTTAAAAAGTTTAGGGTAAATTGATCAACGACATTACTGACTTTTATCTGTGAAACCTGCTTTACTGTCGTAAAAAGTAGCTGGACCGCTTTCTAACTACAAAAAGCTTTGCTTCATGGTGTTATGCGTTTATAATTAATTGACGGATTGATTTCTAATTCCATAATTCATAAACAAAAATAAAGGTAAAAATTATTTGCAAATTATCGATACTAGTTTTAATTTTTAAAAATATACACAAACAAACTTTCAAATTTATATAAACACAACGTATAAATACTGAAACTGACTCCAGCCCCAAAAGTCCGAATCTTCCTACTTAACCACTTCCCATTCCGTGACAGTTCATTCCTTGTTTCAGGCTGTTGCGGGAGCGGTCGGTTGGGTTCGTCCGCGGCCATCCGCTGGTTCATCGCCATCATCAGTTTCCTGGGTCTGTCTTGCGTTATCGTCGGCATCGTCCTCGGGGCTCTCACTGTGTCGGGCAGCACTAGACTCACCCTCTGCTTGCTGATGATCGGTGTGTTTTCACAGGCAACAAGAGTACGTAATAGTGTCTCACTCTTGAGAGAATTTAGGTTGCTGGACTGACTTTTGGTCAGTTCATACCATATTATAATACAATACACGCCAACGAAAGACTATTGTTATATAGTTTACTATTCGTAGATAGAAGACCCGAGACAAGTTGCCTCATCTTTTAAGCCATTCACTCCGTAATATGTACCTAGTGTCACTCTCTGTGGAGAAGAATATTGGTGCAGTAATTTACTAATTTGTTTACTATTACCAAGAGTACATAATAGCGTCTCACTCTATATAGAAGAAGAGTGAGACACTCTCCAGCCTGCCTGTGTTATAGCACAGGCAGATGCGCTGGTCGTTTTCAGGCTACATGTTGACATTCTATGCAACATGTGACTGGCCAATCAGCGCGTAGATTCCCTGCGTAACACACTTTAATATATAATCGCTGATGCGTTGATAAGCATTAAGATAGGGATAAAAGCTTAATAACTCATTATTTATTCATAGTCTGCTTGCAAAAACATTAAAAAAGGTTTGCAAATACCTCTAGGGATATTTTGGCAAAGTTTGAGTTACTAACCTTTATTCCTATCCCGTTTTATGATTGGAGCACGTGCACAAGCGTCTGCCAATCAGAGAATAGAAGCTCGCTTCTGATTGGCCAGTCACATGTTGCATAGAATGTCAGCATGTAGCCTGAAAACGACCAGCGCATCTGCCTGTGCTAGAACACAGGCAGGCTGGAGAGTGTCTCACTCTTCTTCTATATAGAGTGAGACGCTATTATGCTATTACTGCTCTTGCTATTACTATGTAGTTTTTCAATTTCAATTTTTAGTTTCGCTCAGTAGTCAAGTGTATTTATAAATACAAGTATATAAATTTATAACTTAGCCAACGAAAATTGTGAAAAATTCACGCCATCCATATTATTTCTTATTTAGCCTTTTAGTCAGCCAAGAAAACTATATATTAATTTTTTAGGCGTGGGAATTATCCTGATCATTGTGAGCGTGATTGCCTGGCGTCTGACGTCAGTGGACAGTTCCCTGGCCCCCTCCTGTTGGACCATACTGGGTCTCTCCGCCCAGAGACCCCCCAGGCGGCGTCCCTTCTCCCCCGAACCCTTCCCCCCCGCTAGTGGGCCGTACCTAAGAATGCCGAGAGAAAGACCCCAGGGCCAGCGCAGGTCGCAGCGTAGACGGGCACCGCCTGCGCCTGTGCTGCCGCCTGCTTTGGGTAGGATAGTAGAATGTATAGTTTAGACCCTGTCTTTAGCACTTGGCCGTTTCACGTGATCTGTATTCCGATTTAGACCTTAGATTGTAAAATTGAGCTTATTTTAGCAGGAAATCTAAGCTAACTTAACCATATGTAGTATATGCAACCCAACGTAGGAGTCTGCTATTTAAGAAAGAAAATTGTTAAGAAAAGTTATTGTTTCAGAAATAAAGAAAATATGAATGGAGGATTGTTTCGAAAAGTACTACCTACTTCAATTTGATAAGTTGACCACGATTGCCTAACTTGTGTGGTAACTTCTCATGTCGAAAAGTCATTTGTCATCCTAATAGAAATTTTTTCAGGATTAATCCATCCTGAATTTGTGTTCAACCCCCCACCACCGTCATACCAAGCATCGATGCAGGAGCAGAACCTGCAAAGGTATGTTTATAATTCTGTGATTGTTTTCGTATCCAAAATGTCACAGCCGCAATTAGTGAAAAACTAATCGAAATAAATTATTGACACACATTAGACTTTTTTCTTGGTCTTTTTAACTCAGCTAAAAATGAATGACATTCCTCTTTTTAAACTTGGTTGCGTTATAATTTCAGATATATGGAGTCGGCCACTGCAGCGATCGGGAGTCCCCCACCGACGTATCGATCTAGTCGCCCCCCCTTGCGAACTGGTCTCGACATAAACCACCCAACACCGCCCAATTATCAGTAAGAACCGATATGACTTTTGTTCGCAAATAGCCATTAGAATTATTAAGGAAGATAATCTCTTGTATATACCCTCAGTTAAAGTTAAACCTGTCGGCGTACAGAATCAGTTACTTCACGAGAATGCCTTATGTAGATACTAGATATCGAGTGAAGCGAGCCGGTGGCCGAGTGGTTAAGCATGACTGTCCTGGCACAAAACTGTTCTTCTAACACAGGCTCTGTGGTGACGGATTAAAATCCAGCCAAAGCTTGCATTTGAGTGCAATAACGTTTTCTATCTTATTAACTTGACTAATAAGTAACAGTTAAAAAACTTCAAAATTTAGGATTTTCCTATTTATTTTTTATTTTTAGGTCGCTAAATGGTAACCGAGGACGCTCGTCAAATCGACACTCCGCTGAATCCAATGCCCCGGAATCTCAGTCAACCAGCCAAGGTGAAGTTCAAGACGCAGCCATCGCTAATTCCGATCCGATCCAGATTTGCGATCAACAACGATTGATCGCCAGCTCAAGTCGCGTTCCCGAAGTGGTTGCTTCCAGCGGGATCACCAATACAGGCTACAGTACGACGGTTACTGTAGGAGAAGACAGTAGCGGGGATACGGTAGCAGCTGGTGCACTCCGACCCAGCGTATCCATTGTAGACTGTTCCGATGTTGAGCCGGTTGGGTTCAGACTTCGACAGAATCAGGCGACATCCACTCGACCAAACGAATCGACCGCTAATCCACCGATTACCTCAACTGCCGATTCCTGCTCTGAGCTACGGCTGAGCGCCAGCCGCCTCCACACTCAAACTACGGAGCGACTTCAGCAACATAGGGAGGGTCTTCGGCCAAGAATCGTGGAAGCGCCACCCCCATATCCTATGCCCCCTTTGGTCCGGCTACCCCCTCACCCTGGGGGTCTGAGACCGCTCCTGGGACCCCCCAGAATTCCCTCCCCTGTCTCGCCCCCCCTTCGCATACCCCGACCTATTTTTGGGCCTTTCTGTTGGATATCCGACCACCCCCGCCCCCCTTTCGGAATGCGACCCCCTAGAGTCCCCTTTCCCCCTCCCCAGCCCTACACAGAAAGCCCTCCGGAAAACCATTCAGGCCAAGAGCAACGAAACCAAAATGAGCCACCACCACCTCCTGCAGAAACAACTTATGTGTGAACTTATGCTACATATGTAGTTTGTAAGGACTGAGCAGTATGGTATTGTTTGTAATGAAAATTACCTTTAAGTGTCATTAAATAAGCTATATCAGAATATGTCAGTATATGTAACTTTTCACGAAAGTTAAATTTTGCCTGAAAGGTGAACTGAAAGTTTTGATGTTTCTTGCTGAATAAAATTATTAGATACCCACCGAATGTAACCACACATATAATGTGAACATTAAACGCTACAAATAGCGGGAAATAATTTAATTTAAACTTAACTTTAAAATTTCTACGTAAGTAGGTATACAAATACAGTAATATTTTCTTGTACAGTTGTTTGTTTATAATACTTTAGTCTTTTCTTATCGAGTCTTCCATCTGTGTTGTGTTGTGTTGTTATTCTTGCTTTAGTTTTGTTTTCATTCTGATTAAGTGTTTATTATAGTTTTAATACTGTTTAAATGATGTTAGTTTCGCTTCAAAAAATGTCTTTGTGTCAGGCTTCGCAAATCAAAACTTTTTCGGTACTAGACCTTCCTATAACCATTGGTTTATGCGTGTCCTTATCTGTTTGTCTAAAAACGATTACCAACCACCTAGCCTACCAATTGTAGAAAATTTTTTACTTGAGTAAAGTAGAGTAAAATTGGTCAAGTCCAGTTTGTGTGCGCAAAATTAAACAATATGTTGAGTCAATTATTCAAAAACACTCATTTGAATGTCTCGTCTTGTCTCTGTCTCTAGGGCCTTATCCAAAATTGGATTTAACAGATTTGACTTAAATTACTTTTGCTTATAAAACAATACAAATACATAGCTGGCTGAAATTATGCCCTACACGTTGTACATGAATTATCTTTGAGTGTGCCAAGTTTCAGTAGATTACGTTTACTTGACCCCGCGTTATTGACGACATAAAGTTAAATCTAATCCGATAAATCCTATTTTGAATAAGACACTTATGTCTTCAACGACAAATAGGTATAACTGAGCTTGACAGTACTTTATTATTGCAAGAAGGTTAGCTGCATTTAGAAACCGATATGTATATTAGGGCAAAAAAGTTAAACCAATTTCATTTAAGTTAAAGTTAAAGTTAAAGTAAGGCTCAGGGGGTAATTTAAGTTAAAGTTAAAGTAAGTCCAAAATCACTGACTTTTATATAACTTTTTTAAAATAACTTTTATTTAAAGTTAAAGTAAGGGTATTTTTATTTAAGTTAAAGTTAAAGTTAGAGTTTCACCCCTAACTTTTTTAGTTTAAGTTAAAGTTAAAGTTTAACTTTTTTGCCCTAATGTATATGATTGAATTTCACCTTGAAGATCCAAAAATCTGAATCCCATGTAAAGTGTGCTAAGTATTAACGTGCTAAGTTTGTTCAACTTTTGGTGCTGATTGTCTTCCATTGCTTTTGTATTTGTTCTGTAATGGTTTTGCTTAATGTGCAAAATAAAAACAATTTTTGAAACTTAGTTGTTTTGAACGGTATCAGGTATTGATTTCTTTTACTAACTTAATCTTCAGCTTAAGGGGCACTCCGGGACATGACTGCCATAGCACTGCGCCTGAGTGAATTGTCGGCATGCGATAACTCATCCTAATCATCATGAGTCTCATCGTACGTTTATTTTACAATCCTAATTTATATATCAAAACGTAGCCCTTGCGCTACTTGAGCATTATTTCTGCTTTTTATTATTTTGTGAGACTTTTTTAAAATTGCTATTTTCGCATTCTCGAGGTCGGTCTTTAGCACTAAAAGCAGCAGTATCACCGTCTAGAACAATAGTTGCAAAAAATAATAGAACGGTCAACTGCTCACATCGTCATGACAAACTTCAGCCAAATCGGCTGAAGCAGCAAAAAGATATCGAATGCCGAAAATGTACCGTGAGCACTGCTCAGTATAATTTTTTTAAGCCAGCAACTTGGTCGTAGGATTGTCCGATTGCGCTGACACTTTTACGGAATTTTGGGAACACTAGACAGTCAATGTGCCAATGCTGAGTTATCACTGAGACTGAACTTTTTAAGTATTCTACTTCACAGTACCTAGCATATACACACAGTGTTTAGTAAAGACAGGGGTTGTCGAGCAAAAATCACCGTAAAAATGAATTTAAAAAATGACCAAATAACACCATCACCAAATAGGCAAATGCCAAATAATGATAAAAATCACTAATTTTGGCATGTTTCCAAATACTTTGCTATTGGCATCAAATGAAAGCCCACATCATTCTGAGTAAGTTTCGTTCTTGACACAAGTCTGAATTCGCTAATTGAAAACAAATATATAGATAATAACAAGCACTTTTGTCGACGAGCCTACCTACATGCTTGTGACGCAGAGATTGTTAGTATTATTTTACCGTTTCGGTAAAATTTAGCGCGGCGTAGACGCACATTGTGATCAAAACCAGTGCAATACTGCAGCAATAGCGCTTAAAAATTAAATTGTGACTGCGGTCCTGCAGCAAATTTTGAGTCGTACAGTCTATCCATTTATGTATTCATAGGCACTGCAAACGGAATTATAACTACAGCTTATGTCCAATGTGTACGACTGACGACGAGAAATGAAGCTGCTATAACGAAAACAACTGCTGAACCTCTTATCGCTGCGAAATTTTACATGACAGTTTTTAAAATTCATAAATAGGTTGACTGACTGTCGACTCCTGCCTAAAAGTAGAAAACAGGATCCTCCTCTTGACAAATCTCCGATGATACGATGCACTTATTTACCCCATGTTAGTATATATGTTACGTAACTTTGCAAAAGTAAGCATTTTCAATTAGTGTCCATGCAAAATGCAGCGACACTATTATGTAAATTAGTGCTTTCTCAGACTTCACAACTGATGCACAGTCGATTATCGATTTGTTTACACACGCATAGCGACACGCACACCCCCACACGCCACACACACGACACACGCACACAACGCTTTGCATCGGACAGGCAGCTGCTGCTCAGCACAGACTGGATGTCAATGCATTGAAACTGTGCATGTTTTACATGCAATTTTCGTTTCAGTGCATTGACTGAAATTAGTATGCACGGCCGCGCAAAAAAGTTATGGACCAAAACCTTGGTTACCGGAGCGCCCAACTGTTCAGACGTCTCCGTTAACTTAAACAGTTAAAGTATGTACGGTCCGTTGCTATTAATTTTAGTAAAAGCTAGTTTTAAGAAAGCTATAGAGCACTGTTTTCCGGAACCAGGATCAATAACAGACTACGGCATTGCCATCTGAGTGACACTTGTTTTCCGGAAGATCAACATTTGCTACCACGCCAGTGCCTAGTGATTTATCTGATTGAAAAAACAGATTTTTGTCAGTGATAAACGTAAAAAACAATGATATGTTCGATGTTATGGCATTTACTCAAAGTGCCAAACTGCCAAATAATTACATAATTTTTACGCGGCGGCTGAACAAGTCACGTACTTACGTGCTAATGCCGGCTTCCCAGTGCAGGTTTAAGGTTTTTAAGGTTTAACGTAGAACATGATGTGAGCATATTACACATTCCCACTGCATAGGTTTAAGGTTTAAGGTTTAACGCAGTTGAAAAATTTCAACTTTTCTGTTTAAGGTTAAAGGATTCAACCTATCAGCCACGAGCTGTAGGCGGAGCTTCTCCATTCAGTCAACCAGGTACGAGCTGTAGGCGGAACTTCTGCATCCAGCCAATGAATATACAACATTCAATTCGTTAAACCTTAAACTGCCAGTGCGAATGAAACGTTAAACCTTAAACCATAAACCTTAAACCTGCAGTGCGAAGCGGGTATAAGTTTAATAACAGTGCCGTTTCCAGTTTCACGAAAGACCTTTTACTCACATTATGTAAGTATTGTCTTGCTTTGCTACACAATCTAGTTTCAGTCTGTTTTATATTATACTCGGATAAGACAATCGGTAAAATGTTTATTATTTTGACACAAATAATAACTTATTATATAGCAATACACATTATCAGGCAAAAGATTAGGATAAAATTTAGCCGACACATTAAAAAAAAATAACTGTTAAAACTGTCAAAAATAACAAACAACGCATGTAAAGTAATATCACAAAATATTAGCAAGTATGTAGATTACATCATGGATTAACTGTTACATAAACGACAAATTTTAACGCTATCCAAATTTAAGCGACAAACTCAATACAAACGCCGAAAGAAAACCTAAACTTTATAAGATCTAGATGAATTAACTAGTGAATATAATTAGGAATAAAATAAGACAGAAAAATGCAAAACTTTACATCAATGGCGTATTTCTAAAACGGATTTATGTCTATGACTATTGACTACGTCCTAAAACGTTTTTCAATCAATTTAACGTGCAAATATTATAACACTTTGTATTCTCCCGTAATTCCATGCAGTTTACCAGAATTTTCTATAAACTATACACCGAAGGGACTACACGAATATAAGACACAATTGGGTTCATAAATTCAAAAGAAACGTTTTGAAATCAATCTCGGTCGTCAAAGCAAATCATTAAATTAATGTTTCAGAAACAATTCAATGACATGGTTATTGATTTCATCACAACAATATTACTAAATTATAGTATCTGAGTAGCAGTTGGCAGCAAGTCACATAATAGCAGGCTATAAAGCAAAAGCAAGCAAGTGGATATAGTATTATATACTATAGATACATAATATGAAACAAAAGGGTCGACTCATACCTTGTACTGTGTCAGCATGGCTGTAAAGAAAAGTTACCAACTAAATTAGCAGTCACAAAGCTAGTAGTAACTACTGAGACAAGAGTTTTAACTCCGGCTCACACAACTTTTACACTCGCCCCATTTGTTACTCATGAGACCCCCTTTGTTTTTTCTATTGGCTGACCAAAATAAGTTTTTTCAAAAATATTTGCCTCCCCTACTAACTTACATCCTGGATCCGCCTTAAAATCCGAGACGAATCCTGAATATTATAATACCCGTGTTCACATTTTTACCAGATTAACAACCAGAAAAAACAAAACTAGATAAACTACAATCCACATATTAACTTCTTCACAAACAGATTCAAATTTCGGTCCACTAATTTCAATTCCAAATAGATAGCAATTTAGATTCACATGACGTATCTGACACACTGAGCCACTAAGAGTAACCCATGACACCAGTGCAAAGCATGAATCGACAGCAAGAGTACATTAAAATACATGAAGAGAAGGAAATACTCTTGCTAGGAAATTAATCGTCTCTATAGGCGCTTGGAATAATATCTTGGGGAATTTCGGCAATCACTCTATACAGCTGACCCTGCAATTCTTCAATACGCAAATCTTTCCAGGCAACTTCGTGGCGTAGACAGTCGATCTGAAATTAACAAAAAATACAATAAAAACAAATCAATGGTAACATAGTTTTGTCAGATATCGCAATTTTCATGGTCAAGGAAAAACTGAAAGAGCACATCTGTGATTCAGACAAATCATAGAAAACACCAAACTAAGTTAACAGGGACATTATGAAAAAACTGGCATTTCCGAAACAATTTCGACATGAGATGCAATTTTTCCAACCAAACCTCGGAGCCAAGTAAAACTTTGCTGGGGAAAAACAAAGGAGCCCAAAACTTTTTCTGCACTTCACCAAAAAAAGTTAAAGATAAATCTCTGAATTAAACCAGTTGATGGTGTTGGCTACCTCCTCAGTTTTCCTGTCCAAATTCTGCTGCAGCCGTTCCACCTTGGTGACTGAGCTCTGGAGGTCAGTTTCCAGCTGCGAGATTCGTCTCTCCTTCTCCTCTCTTTCCTCCAGCAAACTTCGAATCTGCTTACACTGCGCCGTGTACAGCTTTTGAAGCTGAAAAAGGGTGGTGGTTTTTGAAAATTTAGGCCACTTAAGGGGGTAATGTCGTTTTCGTGTTTTTTGACATTTCAGTGTAATTTTTGCGCCCACAGAACTCAAGCTAAAAACGAACTACGGCTTCGAAACTTTAACCATATTATCTTTAGGAAAATATCCCCACCCGTTTTTTTCCTTTTCTAAAAATAGTTTGTAGAGTCGGTGTTATGGGCTTTTGAAAATTTTAGAGAAAAGTCAAATTACGTGATTTTTGCACGAAAATGTCATTTTCTCAACGTAGAAACGACTTATCAACTATATCAAAAAAACGGGTGGGGATATTATGTCAGTGCATAACTGCAAAAAGTTTAGTAGTTGTTGGCTGATCTTGAGTTTCATAACTGTGGCGCAAAAATTAGTCAAAAAAACCGCTGATGGGGTGTATTCAAATGATAGCAGCAGTAAAATTGCAAAAGATAATCTGCTTTTAAATATAGTTTTTTTAAAACTAGAAGGTGTAAAAAAATGTAAAAAAGACCGCTCTAGTTTTTGTTGAGGTTAAGTAAGTGCAGTTATGGTAGTTTAAAAAAACAGCTAAAAACGCAATTACCCCCTTAAGGTGGTATGTAGTTACGTTTTCGAAGTTTTTGCAATAATTCAAAAGTTACTTGATCGAACATAATCAAACTTGGCACGGACATTGCGAATGTAAATAGCAATATTTCAGCTAATTTTGACATTGATTCAAACTTTCACGGCTAATTTATAGCTAAAAAACTGGATTTTTTGTGTATTTTTTGAGGACTTACAAAATTTTATGCAAATTTTTGTGGCTCTTACACTACTCATAAAAGCCAATCAAAAAAGGTCTAACCCAATTTATTTTAAGAATATTTTCAGCTAAAATATGACATATTTCTGTTAGTCGTTCTAGGCGATCCGTAACTTTGAAGTTTTTTACTTCAATTCTGACTTCTGATGCCAATATCACGAAATACCAATAACCACTTTGAACAATAATTTACATGTACATAGTCCCTTATACATCTATTATACCTGCAAAATTTGGTTAGTATATGTCACCGCAGGCACGAGCATTGGCAGTGTTAATAAACCCCTTCAAAAATTGCAAATTTTCTTCAGTCTCCTGAAACGTCATTTTTAAAACTTTTGTCCGCCATTTTTTCAACGGGTACGGGAAAACTGTGCTTAATGTAATATTAGCTGACCCCAATGAGGCCCTATTTAACTGAATTAATTTTTTTTTAAAAATCTGTCATTTCTGAGCACAATGAGTCATTTCAGTTGAAGTAACCAATATCCTGTACCTGTTCCGTTCATAAGAATGCGAAGACAGCTTATTTGACAGTAGCCAAATAAATTTGCCTTATACCTTTTTCGAATTGAGTGAAAAGGTTGAATTATTTTTTTTAGTTATAGCCTACCAAAGTCATAAAAACTGCCGTTTCATGACTTTTGATTTGAGGCAAACTTTTGCTCACTGTAAAAATCTGCTAAATTATTACGTTTAGTTAAGCATACCAGCAGTTTTGTAACACATCCACGTGCCTTTGGTATAAATTACGT
The DNA here is from genome assembly GCA_030248245.1 of Trissonchulus sp. WLG1_4. NCBI lineage: Eukaryota > Metazoa > Nematoda > Enoplea > Enoplida > Ironidae > Trissonchulus > Trissonchulus sp. WLG1_4. Next base: position 133,594 of record JASANF010003348.1, on the reverse strand, counting down.
AATTGTATGCGGATTTTTTTACGAAGAAATAACGAAATATGGGGGAAAATGCATAAAATTGAGCTGATGAGCTTCACCAAAATAGTTGGCGTGCACACTATGAGTAACACCGACTCTTAAAAAATTGTAATTTTGTAAAAAATAAGTTGATTAATAATATGCAAAAGACCGCTTGTAAATTGATTTAGTAATTGCTGCAAAATAGAACATTGAAAAAAGCTGCGAAAACGTAACTACCACCTTAAATGTCAAAGGAAGAAGGGAAGATTCCGCATATTATAAGCTTTATATAGATCTCGTCACCAAAACTGAGCTTTACTCACTCAAGACCAGCTGAATCGGGTGCTTCAGATCAGTCCAAGTCTTAGCAAGGTTCATACTCGTCCTTATCCTTGCCCTCTTCGTTTGGTCTCTAAAGCCAGGTTCATACTTGTCCTTGTCCTTGTCCCTATCAATTTGTCCTTAAGCAGTTTCAGGCAAACTAAACGGCCAAATGAGCCAAATATTTTGCATGATACAAGGGAGGTCAAGTGCAGTTCGTCTGCGAAAAATTAGACAAAACGATGTTGTCAAAGTTGCACAACAGCTGGCAGAATATTGTCCTTGTCCCTGTTTCTTTGTTGTTAAGGACAAGTATGAACCGGGCTTAAGCGATTCCGAGGAAATGGTAGGATAAAAATTTATCCTGGTCCTTGCCCGTGAGGACGAATATGAATCGACTTTTTTTCTGACAAAGAATGTCTTACTTGTGTTATTTGAACATTCAGAATGTATTATTCAATCGTGGTCTTTCGGTCTCGGAAAACATTCTCAAAAGTAAAAAATTAAATAATGGGCACAGGGCACTAAAACTAAGCAAGTTGTGTTCAGAACATCAAGAGTTATGCCGTAACAAAACTTTGATATCTCACCTATTTGCTTATTCTTTGTATGTTATCTCAGTTATTGTCCCAGTTATTCACAATGCAGCCGCACTTGCTAAGTATCCATTCCCCCCCTTTACGTTTGACCCCCTTCATTCACAACAACCTAGTCTACTTCATTCATCCCTTCTCTATTTATCCAAGCCTACCTCAGCCTCTCGCTTGCTGGGGCTCTCAGTTAGACTGGCGAGATGTGAGGAGATGTCGACGGACGGGGAGGGCGTGATGTTGGTGGCGGTGGTGGTGGCCTCGCTGAGGTCGCTGCCGGCCGAGGGCGCTCGACCCAGGACGGGCTGTTGCTTCTTGGCGATCACAAAGGGACGCACCTGGGCTGTGCTGCTGGGCGGACGGATGATGGGGCCGGGGCCAATGCGACCGGGCTTCGTTCTGAAATTAAGTAAATTGAAGATTATATATACTTGTCCTGTCCTTGTCCTTATCGTTTTGTGCTTCGTCCTTGTTCTTATTTCTATCATTTCGTCCGTAGTTAAGCTATTCCAGGTTCAACACCACCTAATCGAAATTTGTATGACAGTTCGAAAGACAAGTATGAAGCGGTCCTTATGAGGGTACTTCTCAACCAACTAAGTTCAGTTCATACTCGTCCTTGTCCCTGTCGTTTTGTTCTATTCTAAGCTAATCCTAAAAAGCTGCCTAGCCAAATGTCATAGTTTGTTGGATGAACGACGTCAAAACTAGGTCGTACATAATTAGCCCAAATGAGTTTGCGAAGTTTTGTCCCTGTCCAGTGTCCTTAAGGACAAGTACAAACCGGGCTTAAGGACAACAGGACAACAACACTTTTCAAGTCCTGCTCATACTTGTGCTTGTTCTAAATTTCTACAACCATCAAAAATCACCAGTTCATAAGCCTACTGCTATAACCTACTCAACTGCATGTTCTATACATATCTATTCATACTTCGGCTTGACCGCGTCTTTGTCCAGCTGCGTGACGGAGTCGGACGAGGCCGAACCCGAGGACCCCGAGCGTTTGGCCGAGTCCAGACTGCGTCGGCCAGCCGGACTAGGACTAGCCTTGGTCTCCCGGCGTCCGGTAGAGCCTAGCCCCCTCCGGCTCTGCTGGTTATTGACCGAGTCCTCATAGTCCGCGGCGGGGGTGGCCGGACTCGAGTCGTAGGGCTTCAGGCTGGCCTTCAGATGGCTCATTGGACTGGCCGAGAGTTCGTCCTCAGAGCAACTTGCCGGGCCCCCCGTTCTGGCAATGGCCGAATGCCGTCCGGACAGTCTGTGCTGGGGGGAGCAGGAAACCAGCTGGCCGCCCAGGGGACTGAGATTTTCCAGCTCACTAGTCCCCCCCTCCTCTTCGGCAATAAAGCTAATGTCCACCGTGGACGGCAGGTGGGGATCGGTGCCGTTACAGGAGCTCGCGTGGTCGCCAGAGGGGGCGTGGTGATTGGGCTTGTTCAGATTGACCGCCGGGGTCGCAAGGGAATCGTCCTGACTATTTGTACCACCGGATGAGACGGAGAGTCTGGAATAGGAAAAAAACATTGTTTCTTTTCAAGCAACTTTTAGACAATCGCTAACCAAATTATGCTGAGGAATTTTGGTATTTTCGTTTATTCTTATATACATATATATTGCTATCTATATCATATTTCGCTATTTTATATATATTTCGCTATTTTTTTATGTTTATTTTATTTCGCTATTTTATATATATTTCGCTATTTTTTTATGTTTATTTTAGACAATCGCTAACCAAATTATGCTGAGGAATTTTGGTATTATCGTTTATTCTTAGATACATATATATTGCTATTTATGGCATATTTCAAACATTGTTTCTTTTCAAGCAACTTTTAGACAATCGCTAACCAAATTATGCTGAGGAATTTTGGTATTTTCGTTTATTCTTATATACATATATATTGCTATCTATATCATATTTCGCTATTTTATATATATTTCGCTATTTTTTTATGTTTATTTTAGACAATCGCTAACCAAATTATGCTGAGGAATTTTGGTATTATCGTTTATTCTTATATACATATACATTGCTATTTATGGCATATTTCGCTATTTTATATATATTTAGCTATTTTTTATGTTTACTTAGTAGATCAATAACTATTCTTAGTATTCGGTTTGTTTTTGTGAAAAGATTTAAGATTTAACTTTCGACTGTTCACTGTGATATGTGAGTGCGACTGGCTACTGCTTCAAAAGGTAATTATTGAAGTTCTGTCTACCTACATACTACTTCAGACGGAAACACAATGGCAGCCCCCCATCGCGCCTTCTTCCCATAAAATTTTGCAGAAAAATATGCCAGAAAGTGGGGGATCGGAAAATCTTTTGTACCCGTTGTATGACAGTTGTGACGGTTGCACATTTTCAGGTTTGCCTTATTTGCCCTAAGATTAGTCTTTTCCTAACCGTTCAATATTTCTTTGGTGCAATCGTTCCCTCAGTTCCGCCTCTCGCTTGATGACCAAGTAGTCCTCTCGCTCGGTGACGGTGCGGTAGTCCGGCTTGGTCACTTGTGAGAGGAACTGGAACTTGCGCTCATTGTTGCGATCCGCCGTGATCAGCAGGGATTTGTCCTCGCTCTTGCGGAAGGCCACCGGCTTGGAGGTCGTGGTCACCGTACCGGCCTAAAACAAAACAGGAGAATATATATTATATATATATATTATATATATATATATATATATATATATATATATATATATATATATATTTACATATATATCGAATATGGAGTGTTGCAGTATGATGGCATAAGCATGTCAGGGGTAACAGGGGTAACGGTTCGGGGGGCGGAAGCCTAGCAGGAAAACTGTCCATTTTTAAGGGGTTCTCTTTATAGTAAATGGAAATGAGGGGGAGGGGGTATGGCGGAGGCTTAGGTATAAGATATGGATCTAAAAGAATAAAAATAAACAAACAAGAAACATAATATTATATAACTGCTACAGAAGTATAAAAATAACGAATAATAAAAAAGTGTTCTTAATGCTGATTTCTTATTTCTGTCTAGTGGGAACCCCGTCCTAGTCCAAATATAGCTCAAGAAGGGATATTTCTGAGGAATACAAATCGCAGTAAAGATAACTATATTATGTACATAGATCCTGATAGTTTTACAGTAAGTAGTGTTCATCAAAGAAAAAATTACTAAGGCCGGTTCCCAATACACCCAAAATAAGTAAATGATATTAAGTAATTCTAGATAAATAAATAAAAAATAAATAAATATTTAAGAATTGAAAGTCGTATTCAACAGAAAATTTCCACATCACAGAAACAAAAAATAGTCTGTTAAATTACCTTTTTCAACTCATAAGTAAGGTATCTTACCTACTTCAGAAATAGTTCATTCTAGTGAGAAATAGGCCGACAGAAAACACAAATATATAAAATACTTAAATTGCCTTAAATTATCCAAACACGGGTCAATTTAGATGCGGCTCACCCAAGAGAAATAAAAAATAGGAAATAAGCTAATCTGATTGATCCTTAACCATCAAAAAAGACTAAATTCGTGTTTCATTTTTTTACTTTTCCTGTATGAACCGCGTCAGGCAAGACCTTAACACGCTTTGCCTAAAATTTATATACGGAGTTCAACACGCTCTGACAATAAAAATAGCTGCCCGAACAAAATATTTTCAAGCCCAGATTTCAAACAGGAAAGTTTTATCGTTCCAAATTAGCCTTTTTTACATACCACAAAAATAAACTCGAACGAAAACTTGCATTTGCAAAGTTATGTTTTCAAAAAGGCTGATTCACAGTTTTTTAAATAAGTTGAGCAGGAAGTACGCAAATAATAAAGCGTTTCAGATTTACCCATAACTTATAAACCCAAAATGAATTTGTTAAATAAAAAATTTCACATAATAATACAAAATTAAACTAACTTAAATTATCTACAAAAACATCAGTGCTTTACAGTAATCTACAAAGATTTTACAAAACTTTTCTGTAGATTACAAGTTCTGCAGGTGTACTCAAATGTGTCAAACTGTTCATGTATATCGTGTAGGTATTAAAAACATTAATTTACAACAGTATATATTTGGACAAAAAGTTCCTTAGTAATGACAACTTCCAAAAAATATATACAACTTGAATATAATATGTATATACATATAACGTTTCAACTTGAAATTCAATGTTAAGATTCAGAATTGCTTTGAAATAAATCATGATCTAAAAAAACTAAAATTCAAGTCTCGGCGACATTGACTTCGAAATTATATATACAGTCCTGTTTGGCTTTTCAAAAACACAATTATATATAAACTCAAAAACAGAATTTATAGTCTGCGCTTATTCGGTTGTACTAGAAAAGTAGTTCAATTTATCAAAGAAATAATAAATAAATCAAAAATAAACTACTAACTTAAACTATTTACTCGACTTAAATTGTAGCTAGCATACCTGAGTGTCTACAGGAAAAAGGATGAATAGTGGTTTTTCATTCATAAAAAAACTAGCCATTAAAATTACTGTACCATCCACTAAGCAAACTTCACCGATATGACTACATAACATTAGGCTTATCAGACATGTTTTGGCTCATGGTTAATATTTACATCTACGAAAGCCTTTTTGGGCCAATTAAAAAAGTTCAACTTTGGCAAATTGTTAAACATGCTCAAAATTAAATGAAAAAGGATTACGTGCTAGACCAGTAATTTAGTCTATGAAACACGCTCAAAAAGGTTCCGTATATTTCGAGTTCAAGTGTAAATGCAATTAAACTCAGAAAAAAGGTTAAAAAACATTTAAACGAGAAAGTTTAGTCTTAGTTAGTTGTAACTGGTAGCATACTATGCCTTATAAAGACAGACTGAATCCCACAGCAAGACGTCTAAGCTAAGGTAACTTGCTAATGCTAAGCCTGCTAAAATGCCCCAGATCTGTGTAGGTACTTATGTAACATCGTTCAAAGAAAGTTGGTTTGAGGAGAGGGCACAATTTTGACCCCGTTATATGCCGAGTTTAAGGTGACGCTCCGAATAACTGACTTTGGGCAGTAAAAGTTTCCAGTCACGTTTTCAGGTCTTTGTTCTCGAGGAAAGGTTGTTCAGCAGTGAATTAGCTTTCGTTTGATATACATAACATGTAGTTTTGTTGAAATTAATTTTTTGACCTGAATTTTGATATGGCAAAATCTTCAAATCGATTTTCAGAAAAATTGTATATGGCTTTTGTTACTTTTGATAACGGTTTTCCGCAGATAATAGGTGACTGCAACTTTTCAAAAAGTCGTTTGTATAGGCAAACATTTGTAAAAAAAATTTCAAATTATGTTGAGCGATATTGACAAAAATGCACTATTTTTCAAGCTAATTTTTCGTTAGCTACTTTTTGGCTTCTCTAACTTTTCTCAATGGTTAAAAAAAAATACGCAATAAATAAATAAATAAAAATTTGCATTAAAAAATACGCTCTATTTTTTTGACACTGTCCCTGTCGTTTGTGTGGGCAAACCTCAGAATTTTCTGATCGGCAATAGCCTTTTTTGAATCGTGATAGCTCTCCTCCATGTCGTTTTTTCATTGTGAAATTTGACTTAAAGTTAGAAAATAAATAGATTCAGGTGTACCTTCTTCGAAAATGTTGATTTCTGTTTTTGGTGAAATTCTGCAGCGATTTCAAGTTGACCAATTTTAGAAAAACTAGTGTATTTGGAGCCAAAACAATTGGATTAAAATTATAAGAAAAGATACACCTCGGCAACATAATTACCTACAGTTTAAGCTATAGATCGTAAAATTTGAACAAAGTTTCGCTCAGTTATGCCGTTTGAAAAATTATGCGCATTTAGCGAAAATAGACATTTTCATTCGGTGATAAAAAATCAGAACAAGGCAGCAAGCACGTGAAACTTACTCAGAAACAGAGCTTTGTAACAGGCTTCAATATATTTAAACGAAATTCATTCTAGCTAGAACCTACGTCGACTTATAAGATAATAAAGTTATGGAAGTTATTCGGAGCGCCACCTTAACACAGGGCATTTAACCGGACCCCCAGATTTTCTATTTTGGTACAAGAGCAACCAAAATTACAGTCAAGGTTAAAGGGCAAGCAAAATTTCAATAAGCGGTGTTAAATATGGGTATTTCTATATATAGCAGGCGGGGAAAAAAAACCCACCCCATTTTTTGGGGGAAAAAAAACCCACCCCAGTTCCGGAACTTGGGTACGTGGTACAGGTCTGAAAATTTGCCAGCGTATAGTACAGTCCCTGTAGGCAAACGTATGTAAGCGGTATCCAAAAGGGGTCTCGCTGGTATTTTTTATGAGTCAAAAATTGGACCCCCCCATTTTTGACCCGACATGGCTCCAAGGGAGGTGAATTTTGGAGTCTCATTTCTCAGCACTAAGAGATGCGAGCTCAAATGTAAAAACACTTTTACAGAGGACTACCCTTCCTCTATTCATGACCGCAGTGGCAGATCCCTCCTTCTTTCGTACGAGGGGGGGCATGACCGAAATTAGACGGGGTAAAAAAAACCCATGTGGGGGAAAAAAAACCCACTTTTTGAAAATGGTCTGGTGATGTCGAAAAACCTAGTAGCTACTCCAAAAGACTCATGGTAGTGCAAAAAGACGTTTATTATTAGCACAAATGCGCAAACTGACACTTTCTCGATCGAATTCTTAAATACTGGCCTACCAGTCGGACTTTGTCATTTTGAGGTCCTTTTGGGGTGGAAAGTAGTATTTTCTGGCACTATTGCCAGTTTTTTGTATGTTTTTAATTTTAACCTATTAATTTCTCTTGTTTAAACGCCAAATAACCGAATGAAAGTAAAATATGCCCGTCACGACCAGTCACACCCACTCACGGTACCCCCCACAGAGGGTCGATGGCGTAAAAAGTAGCCATAAAGTGCAAATTTTGCATTCATTTGAAGCGTTATCGCAACTTTTTAGTTGTTTTCAACGTTTTCAGGCGAAATTACGGTGTTTTGTTTTCAAATCTGAAAATTCAAAATTTTATAATGGGCTGCGAAGGGCAGTTTTCAAACTTGTGTCCCTGGGGTCCCATAGCAAATCTGCGTATAGTTTTGGTATCAGGGGCCTCTACTACTCCTAATACGTGCCATAGCGCTGAAAAACTACCGCTAACACACTTTTCGGGTGATTTATGGGGTGGGTTTTTTTTTCCCCCACATGGGTTTTTTTTCCCCCAAATGGGTTTTTTTTCCCCGGCAAGTTTTTGGCTTCCCGCCAAAAAACGGTAAGAGATAGCGAAACGAAACCGGTCCCAGCGTTTAGAGCAAGGTTAGGCCTACGACAGATTTTTTTGTGTTCCCGTGAAAACGTATAGTCTATGAGCTACATGACGAAATATGAAAATGCGGGTTTTTATTTCCCCGCCTGCTATAATTCATCCAATTTTACATTTAAATGTAGACCAAAATTTTAAAAAAATCGCCCATTTTTTGGTTAAAACGCCGTAATTTTTTGTCTGACATGATACACAGGCAGTCAAAATATGTCGGTACAAGACCCCCTAGAATTAAACTTCGTGTCAAAACATAGTTACATGCATAGCTGTATATATTTCTGATACGAGACGTCCTCTCATAGAAAAGTAGACATTATGAAATCCGCCTATGAGACGGCAACTGTCTAATAGGCTTATTAACCAGTCGCCATTCAAGTGAGGGCAAGTTTCCGTTTCAAAAACATCCGCTCAGTGCATAAAAATGGGTGGCACCACTCCATATTTTTTTAGAAAGTTTGCGACTTGCGTGAAAGCCTGCTTCAATGAATGTCTGAAACTTTTTCACACTGGTTTAGGTTATGTTATATATTTTTTTTCCCAAGCTAATGTAATATTTCTAGCGACTATTGCTATTACAACGTTCAAATTTTTGACAAAAAAAGTCACGGCACGTTGAAAAATTCCAAATGGGGAAAAACATACATGAGGAAAACCCTAAGTCATAAGTTGTCACTACAATTTGTTAGAACCAGAGTGTTAATTGTGCTAACGTGGGTTTAAGACGCGAACAGTGTAATACTTGCAAAATCTTCATATTGACCGGCTATAGGTAATTTACACTTAAAAAGTTAGCTATTATTATAGAAAAGCCAAAAAGCAAAAACTTCAACTTAACTTTCACAAAAATTACCTGAACTAAGAGCATATTCATCGTTCAGTGTATACAAATATGAAATAATTCAATGATTTTCCATTACAAAAATACAGTAAGTTTATACAGGACACATCAGTTACAGTACGTCCGATCTGAAAAATTCAATATCCAAAATTTAAAGACAGGTAGATCTAAACAATGTTTTGAATCATCAAACGTCTCTAGGTCTTATCTGTCATTATGAACGTTCAGTATCCTTTTCATGTGCGTGGTTTAAACTTTTATTCGTGGACATAAAAAGGCAAAACTTTTAAGTAATCTAACCTTTTAATCTGTCAAAAAACTGCAGTACAGTCAGCAAAACCTTCAGTCATTAGCGAAGTTTCAATTGCGTCTTAACGATATAGTTGAATATAAAAATCCACACACAACCACTTGACAAGTTGACTTTTTAAGTTTAAAAAACAAATTATGTGCAGTGTTTTTAGCAGCAAAATAGTTTAAAATCCATTTAATAAATTTTGATTTGGAAAAAAACTACAATTCACAAAACTCAGTGCTAATAACATATTATCAAGCTACATAACAGTAGTCTGTTCTAGAATTAGTAGACACTAATACGTGGATTCGTCAAAAAAGCTCAACCTAAATACCGCTTCCGCGACAGCGAAGGGGTTAACGTTATAAAAAGCACTTCTGTTGACGAGCGCACATAATTCGATGTGACCACAATAAAGTATTCTTTTACCGTATCGGTAAAATTAGGCGCGGCACGCACCAAAATTTTTTTGTCAGTACCTACTACTTAGTTTTTCATTTTTAATGGAGTCTGAATGAGTCTGAAAATCTGTTCGACGTACTGGTCATTCCAGCAGGCTTCAGTGATGCACTGAAACTGAGCATGATTTACATGCATTTTCAGTTTCAGTGCATTAACTGAAATTAGTTGGTATGCACGGCCGCTGAGGCGGCCGCGCAAAAAAACTATCACTGTACAAAAAATAATTAGCTGCATATTGATATTTAATCACGTATCTGTGCGCTTAACGACGGCGTTCAAACGTGTGTTACACAAAATCTGCGCGCGTACTGGTCAGTCAAACTTCGCCACTCAGTTGTTGATATCCGGTTATGGGCACACCAGACAGTGTCAAACTATTCTTCTAAAATCACAAGCATACATAGGCGTGAGGTTTTCACACCCTCTCCCCAGAAGACAACGGATGGCTCATGAAGAAGAAATTGTGTATGTCAATGTCGCTCAACCAATCAGAACTAGCTTGTTGGTTGTCTACTCAATCCTCTCCGCCTAAAGCCCGATTCATACTCGTCCTTATCCTTGTCCCTATCCTTTTGTCCTTAATTAAGTTAACCCAAAAACGTTCTGGCCAGAATAAACCTTTTTTGATGAAGAAACATGATATAACCTACAGATCAAACGCACAAAAAGAGAGGAAGCGTTTACGCCAACTCTCAACAACGGCCAACCAAGACCTACCCGCGTCCCTGTGACTGTGTCCGTACGGACAAGAAGTATATATATATACTCAACAGACTTAAGAGGGAAACCTTCTTAATGAGATATATTTATTTACCCCACGGTGGACAGGAAGACACAGTATAGTCTCAGCCTTCATCTACTCTTGACATTATACTCAGCTCAATTTTAAATCTCCACCTATGAAATTATTAAACTAACAGCAGCGAAAAATGAGCACTAAATTAAACTAGTGGTAAATTTCGCGTGAAAAATTCACACGACACTAACGATAGTAACGTAGAGTGGAGATTGAATGGTTAATACAGTTACTGTACATTTTAATTCTCGTTATAAACTACACATAATTGGCACGTATCTGTGCTCCTAATCAAAAGTCTCTCAAGGTCAAAGTAGAAAGAGGTTCATATAATTTCTTTGAAAAAATAGCGGGGGTTATGGTAGAAAAAGGAAGATACATATAAAAATTTTCCGTTAACCGTGACACTATTTTTATGTAATTTAGAATAGTGTGATTTTTCAATAAGCAACCTAAAAAGCTATGTTCTTCAATTTCAGCTGAACCAGCCCCCACTAGCAAAATATTATCCATCCATTATCACAACAAAAAAGCAAAGACTCAATTGTGTGTTATGGAGATAAAAAACAAAATCCCGTCCATTTTCATAATGATAAATGGATAAAATAATAAATAACACAAAAGTTATATATATTTCAATACAAAGTCAAAAATAGAAAAAACTATGACGTAGAAACTTTGAATCTTGAAGTTAAGAATCAAGAACTAACCGTTAGTCAAATAAACCTGTATATATACGGCAAAAAACTGCAAACAATAATAAAAATAGCAACTCAATCATATACCAAGATAACAAGGCCAAAAACATTACGTCCCAAGAACATTACAATAAAAGTATAAAAATATATATAAAAGTGTAAATTTGATAGAATTAATAAATATAAGGTTTATAAATGAAGATCTGAAATAAAAAATATACATTCCCATTCAATACTGTTAGGAGCAGCCAGAATACCCTAGTTGGTCTTACCAAAATACTGGCAAATATATTCGTGGAGAAAATATAAAAAATAAACAACAAAACCCAAAAAACAAGCTACCTTCAAATTAATGAGGACCGGTTCGCAGTCAATCCCACAAATCCATTCATCAGCCGTGGCGGCGGGCGTCGGGCCAGCGGCCGGCGGAAATAAATCCGCCTGGAACATTTCCGACTAAAATAAAAAACAGAAAAATATAAAAATTACAGTTCTTACTATCTTAATAGCAAAAAAATTCAGAAAAGCCACAAAAATTTAGAAAAACGCCAGCGGTTTTCACCGTTTCGAATACAATTATAGTATAAGTTATATAGATGATAGGATAGGTGTAGTGGTATGGTAACTATACATCATAGCCGTGGGGGGATTGGAGAGATCATCCCCCCCCTCCCCCCTACCTTATCCCGCTTCCCTGTCACGTTTCACCCCTAAACTGATTCCCTGAACTAACATTTTCGCATACTCCCCGCAACCCCCTCCCCCCGCCCGACTTCCTCGGCTGAACATGTGTGGTGGTAAGGTATATATCTATTGAATTAAGCAGTATGTATCTTTTACCTAACTTCCAAGTTTATAGAAATGTGACCATAAGGCAAGGCATTAAGGCAATGACTAGGACACACAATTTTTCTAAATGAGTGAAAAAGTCAGTCCGACACTCCGACGGCAAGGGCAAATTTACCAAATGAAATCGCCAGAGTTATCCGACATAACAATGTGTTTTTAGGAAAGCAGGGACTTGTTGAAAATATATGGTATATACAAAACAAGTGCTTAGCTACAGTTCAATGTGACTATTAGGGCACTTATATGAAAAAATAAATTAATAGAAACACTATCACCAACTAATTCAACCGGAAAACTTTTTAACAGCAGTTTTGATTGTCAAAATTTTACAAATCTTGATACTTGGTATGCGCATGCGTTGCCTCAAAACTCTGCACAAATTACAACTCCTAGTGTAATTTTTATTTCACAAATTTACACCGGCAAATTTTCCATTCATAAATTTTATAGCTCTGTCAACATTTCTTGAAATTTTGAAATAGAAAATGTGGAAATTGACAAAAATTACGACTGATTTCACCATGTCAATTATACGTTGACGTTTTCTGACGTCTACTGACATCACAGACTTGGGTCACACCTGACAGCGCACAACTACCAGGCCCAGTTTCGATCTGATCAGAGCAATAAGGGGGCCCGTACCTTTACCAGATTAAATCGAGCGGACTAATTTTAGTCTGAAGTTTAGGAATGGAAATAACTCACTCTTAAACCATCAATGGAGGAAAAGTATTACGCATATATAAACGCTAAACATGAACGTGAGTATATACTGGCACATTTTTAGTGTGGGGGGGCTGGGGGGGCGCCCCCCCCCCCATTTTGGTCACGCCCCCCCATTTTAAGCCCCCACATTTCAGATGGGGTGCCCCCCCATAGCCGAAAATTTTTTCCGGAAGGACGTTTTTTGCGACTTTTTAGCTGTAGCGAAGTCGTTTTCGTCGGGTTTTTGGGTCCTTTTTTGCTAAATTTAGTATTAGCATAGCTAGAATAACGTATGAAAGCGTAACATTTAACGCATAATAACAATTTTTTCGTGTAAAAATATATAGTGTTTTATCGTGAAATTGGTGCGCCTCCCGCATTTTGGCCGACGCCCCCCCATCCATGAGGAAGCTGCCCCCCCCCCAATAAAATTTTGCCTAAAAATATGCCAGTATATATGTAGTTAAGTCTAGTCTAGTGAAGTTAGTCCAAAGGTTAAGCAATGGCAGTTCTAAGCATAATTTTAGAAAAGTTAAGTCTGACTAAATAAAGTGGTCAACTCCGGCAAAAGAATGGGCCCTAAAGATAAGGAATGGCAGTTATGTAGCCAATGAATTGTCCGCTGCCGCCTACGTTGCATTCTGATTGGTTAGATGGTTACTCCTGTGTGATGTGACGATGTGACTTAGATGTGATGTGAAGATGTGACTTAGACTGTGCTGACAAACTTTAGCTAATGATAAAAAGTCCGTTTAGCCAAATTTATAGTCTATCCAAAATAAGTGTGCGTCAAAAATCACGCAGACAAGGCACACGGACAACATCCGTGGTTTGGAAAAGCAAACGCTAGTTGTTGCGTCTTCGCGCAATTTTGCCTACTTAACGAGCCTTTTACGCACCAACAGATAGTAAATTACTCAAATCAAAAGGTCAATTTGCCCACAACAAAGCACTGAAACGCAACACAGTCCCTCGTTTATTATTTTCAGAAGGCTAGTCAGACCTAGCTGTTCTCGGAGCTGTCTAATTCTATCCAGTTTTCTCTATGTTTCATTAGAATTTAGACAAGAAGCCTTTATAGGTTGTCTGTCACTGTCTGGGCCCATATGCGCCCGGAATATCTCAGTGGAAAAATAAGCTACACAAGCTTGGATTGGATCTTAGTATATACATGCACAAAAAGTCTAAAAAAATTGTTCAAGTCGCAAGCCTTTCGGAGCTAAAAAAAGCAAAAAAGGAATTTTCGGCGGACACTATTTTTTCGCCCACACTAAAAGTTTTTGGCCTACATAAACGTGAGATCATTATAATTTCAGTGAAAACGTTCATAACCGACAGTCTAGCAAAGTTTAAGACGGGTTCCGTCAACCTTTGGTATCTGAGCATACGTCCGCAGAACGTGTACATGAATGTATTTTTCATGAATGTATTTCATACATTCATACATGAATATTTCATACATGAATGTATTTCATATTGTATTTTTCAAATTTAAAAATTTCGTGCAAAAAATGTCTGAAAAAGATGCTGTATGGATTTGAAATGAGCAAAAACAACATGCAGAATTTTTGTGTGTGGATTGTGTATGTCTTGGTTTTTGTTGTGTAAATTACGACAAAGTGTATAAATAAAACCTAGTTTAACTGCAAAATACATAACTCCAACACAAGAAAATTAATTTTCTTAGAGAGTTAAATTGTAATCTAAATGTTCAAAATCCATCTAAGTACATACATCTTATCAAGAGTACACAATCGGAAGCCAAGCTATCTCATGAGCCAAGTATGACTAAGTGAGCCACTCATTAGTGTGCTCTTGAAGTCGCTACTGTAAACAAAGGCGGGGCAAAGAAAGGGGGAGATAAATATATCCCTCTCCTTCTATACCCTACTAATTTCAACGGAGTTACTTCAAAAGGAGAACTATTTAAATAGAACTTCACAAAGCCAAGAAACCACCCCACCCCATATAACCACTAATGGTATATAGAATGGGCGGACGGAGCAGAAAAACGCTAGACAAGTGTGGCAGTCCAGGCTTATCGGCCATATAAGGGTTTAGTGGGAGGTGACTTTTTGATATATATAGATGTACATACACAGCCCACGTAAACGCTGGGCCCTGGGCGCCCCACTATATGCCGTGAAAAAGCACAAACATTCAGCTATGAGCAAAATAAAAAACATAGTGCTTAACTTTTGGAACAGTTAGTTAAAATATGAACAAATTTTTCGCTGTTTAAGGCGGGGGCTACGTGTATAAGTAAAAATTTAAGGTTCTCCGATTCGCTTCAAATTTGCACACAATGTATCCCCAGAGAAGACGCATCGCAGATGTAACAAACTGGAACCAATGCTTTAGCCAATTTTTTACTAGGGGTCCCAAATATTCAATTTTACGTGTAAATCATAACGAGTGGCTTACAAACAATCTACTTGTAATTTGCAAAAAAGCACTTGTCGCTACTACACTTGTAGCTATTAGTTTTCACAAAAAATCCACATCAAAACACAATTGGCCCATTAAAAATAGCAAATTTTATCGGTAATATATGAGGGATTCATAAATTTCTTTTTAGCATACGTTATCACAAATCTACAGCCACGCTTTCTCATCCGTTCCGTTCATTATCAAAAATTATTTTGGACAGAAGATTCAACTTTCAAATCATACCGAATTTGGGGACACAATTTTCCCCGCAAACCTTTAACAAGTGATTAAGCTGATGTAAAGACTTGATGCGAAACACCAATCCCAAAAAAACTAAAAAATATGAAATAAGTTCATTTTAAATTCTCACCTAAACTCACAACCTGACTTACAAAAAACCATTTTCATTGAAACACCCACAGCTGACCCAAACTGTGACATTTCAAATTGTCTTTTTATGAATTTGTCAAAAGGGAAACATTTGAGCACGAAGTTTTGAACAAAAAACTGCTCCACTGAGATTTGACTGACTCCTTTCGCCTAATCAAGTAACACGGAGAATTCTCGACTTTAAAAAATTTGGCAACTGGTATCAATTCCAAGAGTCAGCATTCAGTTTAAGGGTAGATTCATACTTGCATGTTTGATTGTGCATTTGTGCGCATATTATATCTATGAAAACACAACTTACGGAACAAGTTTTCCAGACTACTTTATTATTATCATTTCTTGAGACTCAGAAATGTTTAGTATAAAAGAACAAATCATGCGATTAAATCAATTATATACATAGTTTAATTGACTAAGCAATACACTAATACCGCTATTAAATCTGCACAACTGGAGCTTGAGAGTTGGCCTGTATGCAAAATGAAAAATTTGATAACATGGGATTAATTCCTAAAATAGATTAAACGGATTAGATAAAAGGTTGCTTAAACTTACTACTATAAACCTCCTGACATCGTCTATGAATTCATATAGAAGTTTACACAGCCACATGTAAGCACAAAAATTTTAAGTCTATCTCAACATTAAGGTTAAGTATATATTAGGCAAACAAATTATATCTAATCCGTTTAATCCACGTTAAGAACTGCACGTGGACCATACATGGGCGCAGGGGGGGTTTTCACACCCCCCCCCCAGACAGGTGCTTCACCCCCCCAGAATGTTTTGAAGATGCTCACGAATAGTGGTGTGGATAGTGGATCGGATCGCCGGATCGGATCGGATCGACGATCCGGGGTTCGGATCGGATAGCTGAATTTGCCGGATCGGATCGGCTTCAAAATTTTGGATCGGCGATCCGGATCGGTAGTATAAATTATGAGTCTTGACTACAAAATTTCGTAATTTGACAAAAATTAGACAATTTCAAAAACCTTTTGAGCGATCAATAAAACGCACAAATATAACTACTACTCGAATTATCAAAATATTGGCTTTCTAATAGCGGAATCGTACATTTTATGCATACATCAGTGGAGGAAATGTTTCTAATCATTGAAGTTGCGTGAAGACACATACTAAATCTTGCAACATTGTTTTCTTTAACACAAGAGTTGGGCATTATTCGTTACAGACAGAATCGACGCGGATCAAAATTTTCGACCCGCGCCGCGACCCAATCAAACTCGCGGTTTGACACTTGTGGGTAACCCACAATCCAACTCGCGCCGTCAAAGTCGACCCACGACCAACTTGACCCACCATTTTATGATACCGTACCTGATGATCGATCGTTTTTAGCTGATACCCCTGCACAATTTGCACAGTGTACAGCTGTGCATTGTTCACATTGCTACCTACTTTAACCGCATGGTACCCAAATTTATGTACCCAGATTGGATTGAATACGTGAAAAAGTTTTTCGAATTCGCCAAAGTAGGTACCTTAGGATTGACCTACCGCTCAAATTTTCCGGTCCAACCCAACCCAACCCGTTGTTATCCACGAATTACTGAGGTAGTGGCCCAAGACAGTTCCATTTCTAATTAATCAAAATTTTTGGTCGTGGGATCGTCTAATTAGCTCTCATTGCAAAAATGTCATCTTATCCTCTATATACAAACTCATTAAATTTTTACAGCAATATACTCATTATACATGAAAAGTTATTGTTAACAATATTTCTACAAAAAAGATTTTGCTTTTTTGAATAGATTTTTTTCATTTTTCAAAATTTTCAAAAAGATTGAGATTTTTTAGCTTTCATTGAGGACCGAGGTTATGCAATTTTGCATCGGATCGGATCGGCGGATCGGATCGGCCGATCCGGGCCTGGATCGGATCGGATCGAATCGCCAATCAAGCATCCGGATCGGATCGGCATCAAAATTTCGGACCGATCCGATCCGATCCACATCACTACTCACGAAGACAAAATCGGTGGCTCACAAGGCAATAACGGTGGCTCACGAAGCGAAAATGGGCGGGAAAGTTGCTCCGCAGCCCCCCCCCAGACTTCGCATGACGTGGACTATATTCTCAATATATCTATATATATATATATATATATATATATATATATATATATATATATATATATATATATATATATATATATATATATATATATATATATATATATATATATATATCACAATCATTTTCAGTTTTCACAAACCCTATTAAACCGCTGATCAGCTCCAGCTCAAATCCCATAATATACCTTCCTGGGCACAATGAAGGAGATGGGTTCCACCAGAGGCTGGGTGGTGTGCAGCTTATAGAAGCGGAATATTTCACACTGTCCCACTTTCAGGCCCCGCTTGGGCATATGGGCGAGTCCCCGCTGAGGATGGGACGAGCGATACTCGCTAATGTAGTGGATGTAGGGCGCCTCGGGGGTCACCTCATAGTAGCGAATGTTACCGTCGCCCTAGAAAGTGGTAATTCACAACAAACATCATAAATAAAGTAAATAAAACAGTATATACCACAGTCACACATGTATGCGGGAGGGGAGCCCTTATTTCCTCAAAATCTAAAGGCGTGTGTGGGACTTTAAAGGTTTGAGTAAAAGTAGGTCAACGAGTATATACAGTAACCAGGGTCCCACGGAAATGGGACTTTAGATCCCCAATGACAGGCTATTCGCTCCCGCAGTCGATTTTTACCCTTTCTCCAAAACATCCTCGCTCATGTTGTGCCAGTGGGGCAGGCTCCCTAAAGATTTAACCGTAGGCGCTCCCCTACATACATGTATGAGTACACAGTCAGATATTTGCCTCGTTACCTTTGCCCATTGTATGATACTAGGTCGTGTTCGCACATTAGTTGATTTTTTGCCATTCGACTTGGCAGCCTTATTATTATTAATGGATCGTGGCAAAGTGCTGAAATAGTTGGTCAACTTTGACACTCTCGATTGAGAATCACGTCTCGTAAAGTCGAAAGAAGCAAAGTCTCGTAAAGTCGAAAAATCGCTGAATCGCCGCTTATGACCAGCCGTGGCGGCAGTCATTTGGAAATAAGCAGAAGTGAATTGAAAAAAGCAGACAAGCTGTAAGCAGAACATGTCAAAAGTAAACAACTTGTAATTATGTAATCATTAGATAATTAGCAATAACACTAATTGGTAACATATGCAATAGTAAACAATGATGAAAAATAAAAAAATAATAAGATTACTAAGAGTGGAAGCCCATGAACGAACTTATTTAAAACTGAAAGTGACTATACAACACTTAGCTACTTACAAAAAACACTATGTATGATTCAACCTAAACAATCGAATAGAACGACCTAATCAGGTACGAATCTATTTTCATTGAATATTTAATTTTTTTGAATATTTAAATAAACACAAAAAACAACCGAACTGAAATCAACCAAAATCAAACAACACATTAACTGACTAAGTGAGCCTACTATCGCAATATGTTGGGCTTATTTAAATGACTAATTTAGACCAATTATTCCAAATATCACGTACCAAGGTGTACACGCTTGCTTGTCAATATTAGTAACATTACCTTGGAAAAAGGTAATAAAATTTCGGCGATAGGAAAACCTTGATCGACACACGAAAATAAATTAGTCTTTTTTCTGATAAAAATAGTAAATTTTGACCACTAGAGTACCTACTCAATGTAATTTTTAACAAAATTTAGCAGCCTCCAGGTTCTACCCATTACATACATCTCAAGCGAAAACACAAAAACCTCCCCCCTTCTTTTTTTTTTGTGTCGCTTTAATTTCCTAAAAGTATAAAAGCCATGTATAGAAAATCAACCATTGGTTTTGTTTCCAGTACAAGCGTTTGAAATATTCGTTTTTTTACATAAAGTTACAGCCACAGTTCCGAATCGGACGGTTACTTGTTGTAGCTGCAAGTTCTAAGTTTTTTGACACATCTAAAATCTCTAAACATCTCATCCTCACTTTTTCAATTACTAATTTGATGATAAAGTAGCTTAAAGCCAAAAGAACCGAAAATATAATGATTTTCTAGTGATGAAAGTTCCGTAAAAATCAGCAGCAGAGCAGGTAAAATTTAGAAAAATGGAGAGACATGCCTGAGGATTTTGACCTTAATATCACTGGACCTGGACCAAAAATGCGTGCTCAAGTATCCTTCATAATTTGAATTCTGTGGGCGCAAAGTTAGCATAGAAATAACAAAAACTTCGAAAACGCAACTACCACCATGAGTGATTCTCAAAAAGCCACAACCCACTTCTAAATACTCAAGAATCAACAAAAATTTGTTAAAAAAGCTAAACTCTTGCTGTTTGCAACACAAATTGTCCAATGGGAGAGCACGACTAGTCACAAATTCTCAGCCAGCCGAATGTTTGCGACCTTGGCAAAGAAAATCTCGTCTCGCCCAGCTTTGCCAACCTTGTAAATATATATACGCATACCTGCAACAGCTTTCACGTATATAAATACATATACATACGTGCGTACACTAGCTTATGATGTACTCTTGAAGTACATGTACGGGGGGATATATACCCC
Source organism: Trissonchulus sp. WLG1_4 (assembly GCA_030248245.1). Classification (NCBI taxonomy): domain Eukaryota; kingdom Metazoa; phylum Nematoda; class Enoplea; order Enoplida; family Ironidae; genus Trissonchulus; species Trissonchulus sp. WLG1_4. Next base: position 113,348 of record JASANF010003348.1, on the reverse strand, counting down.
CTAAAACGAGGGTCCGGAAGTAAGGTCCCGAAAATCCAGCAAAATTAAAAGTAAAAAATGGCATTTTTACGAAAATTAAGACATTATTTCTTCGAGAAAGTAAATTTCTGGCATTTTTGGTCCATGAGGGGGAGGGTTCACAATGGCCGGAGAGGTCATCCCTGATATTTTGAACCCGTTACTCGTATGCATACATGTATAAGGGTGGATCCCCAAAATCGAAAGGACGGGGGGGAGGGTCCCGAAAATGTGGGCAAAATTTAGTAAAAATGGTACTTTTTTGAAAAAATTTTGCAAAATTTTATTAAATTTAGGGTACATATTTTCTGTCGATCAATGGGGTTGTGCAAAGGTTGGAGTGACTAAAAAATGCTTGACTTTCACAGTCTCGGGGAGAAAAGGGACCCATTTTGTGCGAGAGGTGGGGAATTCATCCGTTACTATGGGTGGTATTTGCAGAAATCACCCCCCCTTTTGATATGCTCAGAATTTTTTGATGGTCGGACCTAAGTCTAATATTTTCTCACACATTTTATAGCCAAGGTCATATGTCAAAATCCACAAAAAATAAATGAAACTAAAACACGAAAACCTTCAACGGAAAATATAATATAAAGTCAAAAAGCCTACTGTCATACCGCATTGTCATTAAACAAACAGTTTAATGTAACTGCTTATATGCTCTGAAAGATGGATATAAAAGCCTTAGCTAATTTATAACTTGACTTCTAGTTTATACAGATTTCATATCAAGATAAACTGAGTATTGAAGTTGCCTGTAAGCTCAACTTAACGGAAGCTATTTTTATCATTCATCAAATTTGATACACGATTCACAATACAACTCATGATGGAGAAAAAGTAAGCCCGTTATTTTTTAAAATGCCGCGAGCTCCAATGAAATATATACTGATTCGACTCTAAGTGATACAATCTTCGTTTGTGAAGTAAACTTGACCTTGTCTGACCTTTATTAAGCAAAAACTTGCAAAAAGAGTGAGAACCAAACTTTTTAGAGTGCAAACTTCCACTGCAAAATAGTAACGCAATCTGCAATTGCACTAGACAGCTGTCAGTTGTGAGTAAATGTCAAATATTGCTAAATATTCATTTGTTATTCGGAGTGCGCCAAGTAATCTCAATTTATTATTTTAAATTCTTTCGGCAAATATACTAACAAAAGTTCATTCATACGCAGTCAAAAAATGAAGTATATACAAGAGTGCATAATAAGAAGAGTATGCCACTCTTCTGAATCCCAGCTTGGCCGCCGCGGACATGCTGCGACCATTATCTCCCGAAAAAGGCCACAACTGTGGGGGGGGTCCTCCCCCTCAACCGTGGGGGGGACCCCCCCCCCACAAACGAAGGTATACCCTCAACTGAGGGGGGGGACCCCCCCCACAAACCAGAAAAATAGGTCTCAAACGTGGGGGGGGACCCCCCCCCACAAATGAGGGTATACCCTCAAACGTGGGGGGGACCCCCCCCACGTTTGAGACCTATGGTCTGGTTTGTGGGGGGGGGGGGGTCCCCCCCGCAGTTGAGGGTATACCTTCGGTTGTGGGGGGGGGACCCCCCCCGGGGGTGGGGGGGGGACCCCCCCCACAGTTGTGGCCTTTTTCGGGAGATAATGGTCGCAGCATGTCCGCGGCTACAGGCCACAAACGTGGCCATTTTCATACTCTTTCTATTATGTACTCTTGGTATATACAATAGAACAAAATCGTAAACAACAAATCGGCACACATACATACTACATTAAAAAAATTACTAAAATTAAAATTGATAAAAATGAAATCCATGAAAAAACAATTGTTTTCCGACCTCAAAAAAGCCTTTATTTTGCCGTAAAACGAACAAAGAAGCACAACGACAATTTTAGGTCTCTCAGTTTAAACTTCCACAATAATTGAAAGCACAGCTGGAAACCTAGTCACGCCTAATCGCTCATAGTTATGGATTAAAAATTTCGTCATTTATGGAAGAAATAGAAAAACAAGCCAACACCTGCAATTTTAAGGCAAAATTATCGGCAATCCAATTTGCAGCTGACTTGGGCATGGCAAAACTCAAAACTAAACGGCAAAAGTCAAAAGCAAAATGCATGCTATTTGGCTTGGCTTTATTTGTCTATTTTTTCCACTCCAGCCCAACTATTTAACTACGGGTTCAGTTCCTTGGAAGCTTAAGGCGGTACTTGCGCTTTTGAAGGGTTCCTAATTTCGATGTTATTTTTGTGCCCACGAATCTTAAATTACAGGCAAGACGCAACCACGGAAATTCTATATTCTAAGTCACTATATTATTCTAAGCGTGGTCAAAAAGTTGAATGTGACTCTTAACTTGGTAGTACTATAATCGTTGCTTCCCTATTTTTAAAAATTTCACTAAAGCATGGGTGAAGAGACTATAATTCTATTAAACTGGACCAAAAATGCCCAGAGTAAAATTCCGCTGTAAAACCTTTAGGCAATAAAAATGTCACGGAAATTTGATGAATTTTGGGACAAAAAGTGGCGCAGCGGCATGATTTTTAGAACAACATGTACTCTTGATGATTGACAATCGTTTTTTTTTCGCAATGACATCCCTTGATTCGTGATGTCTCAAGGCTCAGTCATTTTTGGTTGACTCAGGGATAATAAACGCAAAATGAAGTTATAAACTAGTAAGGAAAAATGCCCTTGTCGGGCGGCTCCTTGGGTAGAATAGGTTACTGTCTGTCTAAAGCGGAAAAATACTTAGGCTGAGCTTGTAAAAGCATTGGTACAAGACTTTATTAACGAGAATATGCAATTCGTGTGAGCTCGTCAAAGTAGGTGGACTAGGTATACCTGTTGAGAATAGGAATATGATCTTCGTAGGGCAGACACTGTTTTCCGCACCCTATTCGCGCGACCTTCAGCTAAATTATATCATGTGCTCATGTAACATACAGTCTTTTTTTACACTAACTCAACATTGGCAAATGGCAAAAACGTTAGAGCGGGCACTCATAATAATTTTAGCTGAAATGTCGACTGTTGGCTGAACGGCTGAAATAATTCGGGGGTGTGCAAACAATCGGTCAGGGATTGCTAAGGTTCTCGGCTGACAAGGACGCTGAACCCTACCTCGCACCAATGTATTTTGCACGCCATGGGTCAATTTAGGTCGCAGTTTCTTGTAAGCTCTTGTTTTTAGATTATGGACTCTCAGATTACGGAGGAGTTCCTACTGTAGCTTACACACATCTAACACAATATGCATAATTTAAATATGATCGAATAAAGTAAGTCGAATGAAGTAAGATGCTTACTAAGTACATATACATATATTTCGATCAAACGATCAGTTAAGAATCTGGATAAGGTCTGCAGTTATCTCACAGAAGCGTTTTATCAAGCATATATACTTTACAACAATAATAATAATAAGAAAATACAGTTGAAACAAACCAAGAACGGGCTGTAAGTTCGCGCGAATAGGGTGCGGAAAACAGTGTCTGCCCTACGAAGATCATATTCCTATTCTCAACAGGTATACCTAGTCCACCTACTTTGACGAGCTCACACGAATTGCATATTCTCGTTAATAAAGTCTTGTACCAATGCTTTTACAAGCTCAGCCTAAGTATTTTTCCGCTTTAGACAGACAGTAACCTATTCTACCCAAGGAGCCGCCCGACAAGGGCATTTTTCCTTACTAGTCCACTCTCTTTTTCCGCTGTAGTGGAAACGAAGCACAGAGCATAGCTATCACTACACATAGCTATGACGGCTTCACTGCCTGAAGCGGACCAATGTAGTATGTACGTAAGTGTACATGTGTAGTGTGTACATGTATACAATACCTATGTAAAATTTGACCCCTTGGATTCCCGTTCGGGGGATTGGAATCCAGGAAGGCTCTAGACAAAAACAAACCACGGATTCGTAATCAGGGACATCAAAATTCGAGTTTTGCAAGTTTACCCCTTGGACACGTGTCGGGGAGGGGGTACCCTGAGGGAGGTGGTGGGGTCGCAGGGAAGTCAATGAGCGTCATAGACAAAAATAGACCTCAGAGTCGTGTTCAGGGAGTCAAATTACACCTATGAACATCAAAATCCTAATTTTCAAAACTTGACCCCTTGGATCCGTCGTTGGGGGGGTACCCTAGGAGGGGATCGTAGGAGAGTTCACGAGAGTCACAGACAAAAATTAACCTCGGATTCGTGTTCAGGGGGTCAAATTACCCCAATGGACATCAAAATTTCAAATTCGAAAAAATTGACCCATTTTGACCCCCTAGGTGGCACCCTGGGGGCCATGGGTGTCCAGAGCGGGTATAGGCAAAAATAAATCCCAGATTCGTGTTCAGGACACCAAACTACCCTTAGAGACAAATTTTTGAGAATAAACACGAAAAAAAATTTTGACCCCAAAAATGCAAAAGGGTCCCGACTCCCGAGTCCCCTTTGGGAACACCCTGGGGGGGCAATCTGTGGGGCAATGGGTATTAATATAATATGTTCGCAAGTTTCACAATCCATATTACAACGAAAAAACTTGAACTATCATGAAAAACAAACAGCAAACCTAATTATTCTACTGTGAAGATACGTACGCGCATACATGACATACAGCCAACAGGAGGGTACCGTCTAGGGGACTATTCAACATCTGAGCAAGAAAGTGATAATACCAGTGAATGCACAGCATATGGGTTTATATTCGTATACAAAACTATAGACCTCCAGCTATAACCATGATAGCTCCACTGCCTGTAGCGAACTTACCCTCGTAATACACGTGGCGGGGGGTATGGGCATGCCCTGAGGCTTATAGGCCGAAATTCAAAAAAAGCCCATGTTAGTTTCTATTCCACTACTGTACCACCTCACATGCAAAAGATCATGACTGGCCGTTTTGCGCAACTTCTTAAAAAGTGTGCTAAACTTTTTCGTACTTAGTCATTTTTTGGACCCCAAAAAAGGGGTTTCCCCCCTCCCAGCACAGCCTCTCACGGAAACACCCGAGCAAAATCATTTTTTCCGTGTCTATTGCAGGCTATACGAAATGTGAAAAACCAAAAAAGGTGTCGCTCGGATGAACTACCGGCGAGAAAAGTTCTGGGAAAAAAAAAAGAGCGAAAGTCAGTGAATTTTGGGGGGTCCCCGGGGGTATCTCAGAAAATACTCGACCGATCCGGCTGAAATTTTGCCAGCACTTAGGTATTCCCAAGGGGTGTACACACACAAAACTTCGTGTAAAAAGCTCTTCTATATTTTGAGCTACAAAAAGTTCAAATTCTCAAATTCCGCAATAGTGCTAAATTTTCCTATTCTAGGGTTGGGCGCTATCGCGCCAACCCTGATTTCCAATGTAAAATTCTCCTTCCCAAGCATAAAACCGTCCATAAAGCTTAAACATGAATGCACATGCAAAAAAGCTTAACAACACAATAAACTAGCATTAAAAATTACAAAAGCAAATAAAACACAATTATTCCTGTTCCTTGCAACTAAGCCAAACCACAAAACGAAAAGCAGCTGACTAGAAACACTGCAGGATTGTTTTTTCGCCAAAACTCACAAAAGAAAAACAAAACGGGTGACTAAAGAAAACAAAAATTGAAAGCTCAGCCTCAGTGAAACTGGATTTCGAAAATATCAAACAGACCACGTGTTCATTCAAATTTCAAACCGTAGCTTTGTAGCGCTTTGTTAAAGAAACAATAAAGTGTCTGCTTAATTGCGTGCAAAACTAATGAAGTAAGAAAAGACTAGAGAGAGACACACGTGAGGGCAACATAGGGCGAAAAAATGACCTATTTGACACAACGGGAAAACTGTCACCTCCACACCAAAAAAAATCCTCCTAAACCCCTTTAAGGTGGTAGTAACGTTTTCGACAGTTTTTCAGGAGTAAAACTTGACAACCTACGATTAATTTTCAATCAAAAATAATACTACGCATATTATTTTAGAAAACTATAGACTAATTTGAGATAAATGCTTGCTAAAATAGCTTGAAAAAAATCATTTTTAATTTTCGCAGAAAATATTTTTCAGCCAGTTATGACAATTTTTTGAAAATTTTATGTTTAGCTAAGCCAAAGTAGTAGCTAGTCAAAACGGTCGTTTATTGAAAAAAGAAATAAATGACCCACGGGCATGTCAAAAACCTTCAATTCAGATGCAAAAACTTATCCTTCCGCCTTTCGCTTTTTGAGATTACGTCACATTTATGCGACATTACTTTTTGAACTATAGTACATTACACAAAAGTCCGCAAAACTTGACAACTACTGAAAGGAATTTGTTCTAAATTTAGGATAAATTGGCACACATATGGGTCTATCTTATGCTATAATTTCAAAAATTTTTATAGCTTAAATTTTGCTTTACATTAAATTCAATTGTAGAATTCAGTAAAAATGTACTTCCGTGGACTAAATCTCAAGTCTCGATGTTGCAATCTGTTCATGCGTTATTTTACATGTTTTTTAGACAATTTCTGATGTGTCAATTTTTTCATTTGTTGTAATTCAGCGTATTGCGTGAAATAATTAGATTCAAAAATTTGTATATTTTCCAAAGTTCGAAAAAATCCAAATTTGAAGGACCGTAACTTCTTTTCTGCATCATATAAATGCATCAAACGTAGCATTAAAATTCATCCTGTTATTGTCTATGTTGGTGCAAGGAATAAAATTAGTTGGGATTAAACTGTCAATTTTACAAGCAAAAGATGAAAAATGCAAAAATTCACGAAATTCGACTACTTTAACAGGGTCTGCTGACAAGCTTGTTACAGATTTAAGCTAAATAATGTGCATCAGTGTAGTTTTAGTCAAGTTCTTTAAAGTGCAAAAGACAGCTAGTAAATTCATTGAGTAAATCAAAAGTTACAGCAAGTTATAAAAACTGTCGAAAACGTAACTACCACCTTAACTGCTTTTGCTGACTAATACAATAAAGGACATATAAAAACTATATTATCGCGCCTATATAAAGCATAATACAAACCTTGCAAACAGTCGATAACATTATCCCTAAACTTGGAAAAGGTGTGGGAATAGCCGGGCCCTATCCCTCTTCCGCATGCAAGGTTGGAAAAACAAGCATTGGAAAAAGTAAAGATTAGATCAGTTATATATATTGGTGAGTTATTCCATGAAGTGCAGAAAAAACTACAGCTGGAATAAATTATTAAAAATACAGAAATTTCTATGCTATTTTTTACAGCTTATTTTAGCAACATTTGCAATGCAACAAATGCAATTCATTGGCTGCTTATGCATAGGTTGTTTATGCAAACAATCTCTGTTCTCTATGCCTGTCGCTACTATAGTAGTGACGGGTGAAGGGTTTTCTTGGAAATGCTTAGACACACAACAACGGAACAAAAAAAGTACGAACACATATTGAAACCAGCCTTATTTCGTTTCATGTCAAGTGGGCCTAATCTTTGTTTTTGTTGGTTTTTTGGTTGGGGGGGGTTTTTTTTCTTCGGGGGCACTTTGGTTAACCGCGCGGTAGGAGTGTGTTTTCCGGGGGTTTTGGGATGGGATTTTTAGTTTTTTTTTAAGTTTTCCGATTATAATTAACCCTTTAGTCCGGTAAAGGAATAGGCCCTTTGTTTACTACCATCACTCTTTCCGTTTTGGACAAACAAGAATGTGCGAACACGACAAAGTATTGACAACCGGACCAAGCTTATATCCAGACATGTAAGCAATAAAGATAATTAATCAACCGCTGTTTTCTTCTACAGAATTATAACTAAATACTACTACTGAAAATCAATAAATCATCCCTTATCGAATTATAAAAGCAGATCAGTTGTCATTGAATAACAATAGTTTACAAAAAACTAAAAGCCTTCTCCACCTCAAAGTTTAGAATTTTTTTAAATACTATGACTGTAAAAAAAATATAAAAAATATATGCTTCTAACAAAGTAACTTCATTTAAAAGGTAAAAGCGAATAAGACGTACTTTGCCACCCACGAACAGTAAACTTGTGTCCAGGTCAAAATAAGGGTGCAAAACTCCAGACGCATAGTCAACTTCTAGCATAACGATGGGAGCAGAAAGGTCATTCTAAAATATAAATTACAACGAACTGTGCTACTCGCTAATTAAGTATTTGTAGAGCCTTCAATCAATAACTTGCACCAAAACGATCTGGACTCTGGAGAACCCGTCACTGCAACTTCTATCAAATTTAGCACACTCTACACAGATATATAACCCAAATACGAATGAAGCAAGAAATTTGCACACTAGTCTAATCAAAAGAATAATTTTAAAAATTAAAAAAACACAAAAATACCTGATCCCAGAGAGCAATCTGTCGATAGCTGGTTTTGCTGAAGCCCGTTGTGATCAATCGCTCCAGCTTACCAGCAAACACTACTTTGGACGACTTGGAGCCTTCGTGACACCAGCCTTCCTGAAATACAGCTTAAAAGTACAGTAAAATTCAAGGGTACAGAGTCAAATTCAAAACCTGCTTGCAGGATTGGAAACTCGGAAGTCAGGTCTTTAAACTAGCCATAAACTTGTTTCCAAACCCTGACTATTAATGATAAATATGATTTCCTGCGTGAGTAGTTTAGGGATACCCTTGTTTTGCAGTTACTAATCGTAGCTTGATAAACTTCAACACAATAAAGAGATGAATCAGGGCACCAGCTAGTGCTCGACTACTTTCTGGGCAAAGAAAAAATAAATTTCAAGAGTGCTATGTCACCCAACACAAGAATAAATGAGCCACACTCTGTAGTCTACGTCATAGAAAAACGAAAATATTTGGTACTTTTCGACAAAGTTTCGGCTACAACAACGAAATTAATAACAAACTGTTGATAAACCAACGTCACTTAAATTACTCCCACTATGTGCTTTAATTAAAGTACTAAAACTCTTACATTTTAGCCCTATATGAACCAGGCCAAGAGCATAGGCTAGATTCAAGCCCATACTTATCATACCTGCACCAACTGTCCACTTCTTGGATTGATGATTCTTAGCAGTTTATCCTTGGAGGTGGTGGCCAGTAAGTGACCGATGCGACTGAAGCTGAGGCTGTAGATGGTGTCCGAGTGACAGTCGATCTCTGACATGCATTCTCCACAGCTCACGTTCCAAATGAAAATCTAAAACAAAACTAATTCAGTCGATAAAAAGGGTCGATTCATAGTGTATCAGTAAAGTACTAAAAAGTCACAAAACAGCAACGCTACACTTATTTTTGCTGACGTGATGGTTTGCATCAGCACCGTCTACTGGCCAGTCAATCTGTCGGGTTGCTTGCTTTGTTTGTAATATTTTGGCTTTTAATGCACATTGGCCGTTCAGCCAGTCTGTCTGTATGATTGTCTTGTTTGTATGTATGTATGTATGTATGTATGCATGTATGTATGTATGTATGGTTTGTAATATTCTGGTTTGTACTCGTTCCCGAGATCGACCCAGCATACTGCATTATTCTACGCATTTTTTTCTCGTTGGATGACTCGCTATAAATAGCGCAGGTCCAGTTCAAGTTGAACATAGGCCCTGTTGTTCAGATTTACAAATCCTACAAATCATGACATCTGTAAGTTAGGAAAGTGGTTGGTGCTTCCTTATATAGTTATATAAACCAATCACTTGATTTTGCAATCGTATTATTGTTATAAATTCCCCTCGGGGCTATCAATTATGTAATATTATATTATAGTAAGACATCTACAATAAATAATAATATATGTATTGTACAACTTGCAACATATTGCAACAGGCCCCTGAACAAAACTGCATATCAAGCCAAAATACTGACTTTATAGTCAGCCCCGGCGGACGCGAGCACATTCTCAGCCGTGGGATGCCACTCGAGGTAGGAGACGCGTCGCATGTGCCCCGTCAGTTCCAGCAGCCACGCCTCATAGAACTGATTCACGCCCTCGTCCGGCACATACCACACTTTGATCTAAAAAACAGTATATATATATACGTATATTATATCAAAGTTTTTTGCAGACCAGTCAGTTTTTTCAAATAGTCTACAGTTGTTTGCAACCGTATGCAATGCGTCCGCACCAGCAAGACATCCTACCCCAACATAAGCAGCAACTGTATTATGGAGTTCCCTTTTAAGCCCGGTTCATACTTGTCCGTAAGTTTTTTTTTTTTTTTTGGGTGTTTTTATTTCGTTTTTCTTTTTTTTTTTTTTTGTTTTTTTGGTTTTTGCTTTTTGTTTTGTTTTTTTTTTTTTTTTTTTTTTTTTTTTTTTTTTGTCTGGCGTGAACATAGGGACAGTTTTGTCACACAAGACTGACACAAGTTTTTGCCAACTATTATGAAGTATGGATAGAATCGTTATTGTTTCGTCTCAGTTTTCACATACAAGATTGACTTCAACAATACTTTACAATACTTTCTTCCTATACAAAATTGGGTCGTTTGGCCAGGTAGTGTTTCTGGATAGGGACAAAACGAAAGGGACAAGAACAAGGGCGAGTATGAACCGGTCTTTACAGTCTTATAGCAGGTATCATATACCCAAAGTCGCTTATGCTTTCAAACTGTCACACATGCCCGCCCCACCTTCGCTTTTTGTCTTAATTATTTATTTTATTCATTTATTTATTTAGGTTACTGTATACCAGGAGTGGAGGCTGGCTTACAGTGGCGTCATCGGAAGCCGATGCGATGACATTATCATTGAATGGATCCCATTTGAGATCGGTCACCGGGCCATTGTGACCGCTGATGCGACCGGAGTGATAGTCGATACGGCCCATCTGAAAAAATTAACAACACAAAAATAAAAACAAAACAAAAAAATAAAAACAAAATATAAAACTGTGCTGAAATTAAGAGATATTTTGATCATACTATAGCAATCGCACGGTACAAAATGCCGCATCATAGAAAGAAAACATAAAAAACTATAGAAATACTTGATAAAAATGATAAATACGTGAAAAGGGCTGAAGCCGGGGTGTCATTTGTGAGGAAAATTAGGTAGTTTATATACGTCAGACTTGCGACGAGTTTAGTATAGTCCGAAAAATTCAAAATTCAGAAATTCCTAAAACAAACGCATTTACAACTACCAAACTAACAAAACTGTTTTTGCTCCGACAATGCGACTTTACGTTTTCTTGTCTTTCTCTGCACAAATCGTTACGACTGGACCACATATCTTACACAAAAAACACAGGTGGTTTGACCTGAGGCCACTAGCACAAAAAATAGCCCCTATTGAACAAAAAAACCAAAAAAATCAAGCACCATTTTGACAGGAATGACTTGAAATGAGCCACCACCGGCCACCTCAAGAGCAACAGCAATGAATTTCGGATTGACCGCGCAGAACTGTGAGTCGTGAGCCGAGCTGCTGATTCGAATGCCCTCATAGCAATTCTCCTTCCGGCTTCCGGTGCCGTAAACGTGGCGGAATTTGGACACGCGCACGCCGCGAAAGCCGCTACGCTCGAGGGTGGAGCTGCCGCCGCTGATTGTTGACATAATGGCCGCTGCTGATTGGTTGATTCCTAGTGGACAAAATGATTCCTCGGCCAATCAGATTTGAGGATTTGAGTGAATCACTGGCTCATCGTTATGGAGATTTCGTTACAGCTGGACAGTTATCTGAAAATAAAAATCATGGAAATTAACAAAAGCAAGGAACCCAGAAGAGTTTAAATAGAAGATGAAAGCTCACGCTACACGATGGTGGAAGTTTTGTGACGCTAGACCAAAAGACTGAAGGATGAAGGTGAAGGTAGTCTAACGTTAAAAGCAATAGCAAACTAAGGCGCCCTATTTCAGTAATTAAGAACATCGTAACGAAAAATTCTACTCGTCTTACACAGGTTAGAATCTTGCCCTTAGACGGCGGTCAGCAAGACTGACGCTAAAGCTGCCAGTCATCTTTATGCATTCCACTTAAAGTAGCCCATTTCTGTGTTATTGGCGTTCAATTCACGACTAAATCTGGGCGGATATACGTATCTAAGCTACCTTAAATCTCAAGCATCACACACGTAGTTGGGTGAGGATAGGGGGATGACCCCCTCCCAAAATTCGGTCCCAGGGAAGGAAAGGAGTCCCGCCAGGAGTAAAACGGCGTAAAACGGAGTAAAACGACGGTCAGGAGAGGACGGTCACGGCGTATGCAAAATCTTTCGGCAAAAAATTTATTTCAATATAAAAATGAAAAAGTTAATCCCAAACATACGTGGGCAGCTAACGAATTCTGGAGGGGGGGTGCATAATAACTTTTCCGCTCATTTTCGCTCCGTGAGCCACCATTTCTGCCTTGTGAGCCACCGATTTTGTCGTCGTGAGTTACTTCAAAACAATCTGGGGGGAAGTGAAGCTCCTATCTTGGGGGGGGAGGTGAAGTTGCCTTCTGGGGGTGGGGGGGTAAAACCCCCCCACGCCCATGTGTGATCCCGAACCTTTTTTCTGAGTACGCCACTGTTACTTACCAATTACCATTTAGCAAAGCAGCTCAAACAGAGTTTATACAATCCACCGGCAACCATTTATGTACACAGACTCTGAGGTTGAGATCGTATTGAGGAATGAATGATTAGTAAACTAAACAGACTAATGAATATCGGCCAAAAATTGTGAATAAAACATGGGATGGGACAGTCTCGACCGGAGGCCCAGACGGAATCGGGTCGACGAGGGTGCTAGTCCAGCTAGGGGCGATCAGGCAAGAATCATTAAAGCTAACAATCTGAAATAAAAAATACAATTTAATCTAGCAGCATTTATTTTTCCAAAATATACCTTGGGGTTGGGATACCATGGGCGATGGTTGAATACAATAGGCGCATGCAATGTACAAAAAGGTAAAGGGGTATGTAAGTGGGTTATTAGAGAAGTAAAAGAAGATGCCTAAACGCAAAGCCTATGCCTGAAGCCTAATCTAAGGGAAAAATGTGCAACCGTCACAGCCACAGGTGTCATACAACAGGCACAATCGATCTTCCGATCACTCACAATGAGAATTCCCAAAAAGTGGGTGCCGAAGTTAACAAACAAAAAATTCACCCTACGTAAAAATAGTATTAATAATTTTTGCATAAAACACGTGTTTTATGCATATGTATTTTTACAAAAACAATCACTTTATAAGTTATAAAATACAGGAAAAAGTTACTATCGAACAGCAAAATGTGTGCATATACTTGAAACTTCTAAGCTACAGTACAATAATACAACCTTCATGACGTGTATGTACTTCTACGCTAATCTAAACAAACATTCATACATTCCGATTAGCTAAGTACAGCTATAAACAAAATCAACCAGTCAACTGAAACATGATAACATCAGCTCACAACTTTGCTGGGGGAACTCGTACGCAATTTGCAAACTAACTTTTTAATTACACTGAAAAAACTATTATACACGAACATGTTCGCAAAAATCAGTATTATATACCCAGTACCCACCACCCCTTATTGCCTTTCTAGCCCTGCCCTACGCTATACAACTCTCTTCACAATTAAATATCCGATCGTATCCCCCCCTAGTATAAAAATATCTCTCTAACCACTGACCACGCAACGCAATCAGAAGTGGCATGGAAAAGTTAATAGTGAAGCTTAAATAACAAGTTGAATTGGTGTTGTGAGGCAAATCCCAGATACTGGACAAGGGCCCAATCAATTTATCACCAAGGGAGGCAGCCCCCGGGACCAAAGCAAGTCATGTAAAGTCTGAGATATGCCTAGCTTTGTGGCGTACCAAAAAAAGAGCAGAGCAAGTATATATATATGGATGGATAAGCAAAGTGGCATAAAGCAGTATGTTTTGAATACAGAGGCGTATATAAGCAATATATGTACTTAATACACACACGCAATGCTGGATAAAACTTCAGCTGAAATTCAGGCGAAAAGTATGCACTATGCGGGAACAGTCTCTCCCCAGAATCAGTTTTCTTTCTCCACGACTCTATTCATCTACAAAGTCTTATTCTTATCCTCATTAAACTCTGACACAACAGTCTTAATAAACCCAGCCTAATTATTTTTCACCATGACGGGTTGACCAAAACCCTTCAAAAGAGCTGTGTAGTGTGTTGACTCGTGCCGAACCCACTGTATAATTAAACTTTCTTGAAATCTAAAACTCTAACATTTCCGTAGCAAAGTCAAACAACGCAAATTTCTCACAAATGAACAAGAAAGCATAAGTTAGCTGTTGTTCCACAATATATAATGACCCTCCGGGCTGCTGACTAGAAACCAGTACGAGTAAATATAAGTTACTTATATATTTCAGACTTTCAGTTACATAAGTTACTCTTACATATCTGAAACTGGATTTGAAGAATCACAATCAGACTTTCATCAATAGTGATTAAGCACCTTATGTACCAGAAAATTCGCAGTTTGTTAGTTAATTCTATGTAGTGGACATTATTTCGTAGTGAACCAATTTTGACAGCGCTACGTAGGGTCATCTTTTACAGGGTAATCACACTCAAGGCTGCGTTAAAACAAAATTGTATATACTATACAGTATATATACAGCAATGACTAGCTCAACAAAATTACCCAGGAAAACCGAAGCCATACAGCTACATATGTCAAAACTGCAAAAAACTGAACTGGTCTAAAAAAGGCTTCTTTCGCAGGTACTGTATATATATATATATTAGGGATGTCGCAGATGTGACTTTTTTGACATCCGCGGATGCGGATGCGGATGCGGATGTTGACTTCTGACATCCGCGCGGATGCGGATGCGGATCTTTTTAGAATACGTTCTAAACAAGTTATTAGCCAAATTTTTGAAAAATTTTTCACCAAAAAATACATAATACACTAAAAATAGAAGTATGAATACAAGAATGGAAGTACTAAGGAATGAGGCTTAGATAAAACAATCTAAGCCATGCGCCGCCATCAACAGTTTGTTTAAAACGCTATTGGTTAGCTTTATTCCAACTCAAAGGCTATCGGCGTGACCCTCTGGTTACTTGATGCTTTTGGTTTTGGTTGGTGTATAATCAATATACGTACTCTGTCTATTCTTTTTAATCTACGAAAGCATGCAAGTTAAAAACAGATAATATTGTTTTGACAATTATTGCTTTACAAGTTTGTAGACTAGTCTCTCTCAAACATGCAAAACTCAGTTCGAATATGCCCACAATATCAAATATTTGTGAAGCCTACTTTAGAAAAGAGCGATTTGCAACCAACAATGAGATGAAAAAGCCTAGAATAAAGTTTCAATGCAACGTTTTAAGAGCAAAAATATTGGTATATACATGCACAAAAATCAAAATTGCGTCTGATTTTCTACATTTTTAGTAATTTTTGCAGAATCTGCAACATCCGCACATCCGCATTAAATTTTTGCGGATGCGGATGCGGATGCGGATGTAAAAAAGTTGCGGATCATCCGCGGATGCGGATGCGGATATCCGCGACATCCCTAATATATATATATATATATATATATATATATATATATATATATATATATATATATATATATATATATATATATATATATATATATATATATATATATATATATATATATATATATATATATATATATATATATATATATATATATATATATATATATATATATATATATATATATATATATATCTGAAATTGTGGATACTTTGTTTGAGAAAATTGGGCCTAGAATCACTAGAAAGTAGAAGAATCGCACGAGATATGATTATGGTTTACAAGATATTCCATGGCTTTGTTGATCTTAATTTTAATGATTTTTTTTCATATTCAACTACGCACTGTACGAGAGGTCATCGTTGGAAATTGTATCAAACGCGACCAAACTTGAATACTCGTAAATTCTTTTTTTCGGTTCGCACCGTTGAAATTTGGAACAGTCTCCCAAATGAAATTGTTGATTCGACTAACGTATCTTGTTTCAAAGCTCGTTTGAAAAAGTTCAAATTCAACGACTTTATAAGGGGTAGAGCGCTGCAGCCGAATTCGGCCCAGCTCTAACCCATTGTGTCAGCCACTTTGATTACTTATTTCTTAACTGTATTGTATTTTTTGATAACTATGCGTTTAGTTTAACCTGTCTGACTGCAATAAATTCTTTCTACTGATTACTGAATACACTGAAAAATGAGTTAAATAGAAATTTTTACATACAATATAATACCTGTAAATATATAGTTCTTTAAATATATGTTCACCAAATTTTTGTTTTCCTTTCGCTTCACTAACTTCACGCTCATCACAAATTAGACACAAAGAAGTCTCAAAACCGAATTTCGCCACACCCATGAGATTTTTGTGTCCCACCCCTATCCTATTCTTGTATCCGCGTCTGTATATAACGCAATATATATATATATATATATATATATATATATATATATATATATATATATATATATATATATATATATATATATATATATATATATATACATATATATATATATATATATATATATATCCTCATTGCTGGTTTTTTTTTTCGCAAAAACGTTCGCAATTGCGAAAAAAAATTGCTGATTGCGAAAAATTTTCGAACCTTTTCGCAAAATTGCGAAAAAATTTTGACGCAGTGGAGATGATCTCGTAAGGTCTATGTGCTGATTTTTGTGGTTTAGTCGGAAAACATTTCCGATACGTCCCCAACTGACCAAATTTGCCCTAAAAATTGAAAATTTCTCTGACTTTTGATTCCCCAAGCCCGGACTCGTGCCACTTTGTGACTTGATGTTTCTACTGACTGTAAATGGGACACATTTCCTTCCATGTCTTATCACACCGACTGCATGTAACACTAATAGACAGGAGTCGGAGGTGACATAATTAAGTAACAATTCAAAATGTTAGCATTTTCAGGCCTAACTTGGTCCTTGGCCGTCGCCGGGTCGAATGAAATTGCTTTACGGCTGAGCATCGATTGTGGAAATTGTGAAAAATTACACAAAATTCTCAGGACGGCTCCATAAATTTTAATAAAAATGTCGAAATCGTTGCTTTTTGGCCAAAAATGGTGAAAACTATGTCAGTCTTAATCCTGTATAGCGGAATAATGTTTTATTAACATTTAAATGTAAAGTCTACTGTGTTAAGTAACAAAAGTAAGTCTGCGAAAAAAAAATTGATTTTGCGAAAAAAATTTCAAGCTTTTCGCAAAATTGCGAAAATTTGCCAGCGAAAAAAAAAACCCAGCCTCATTGTCAAATATTATAATCGAGCATTTTGATAAAATATGCAGCATATTGTATATATGTACATTACATTTTCAGCACAAATGGCAGCCGAATTAGGCTCAGGCGTGAACCAATCCTGGACCCGACAAACACTTTTCTGCTCAGTCACACAGCCTATAAAACTGGGGAGGATAAGCTTAATAAAAGCTATATACATTGGAGAAACCAGGCTCGCTACAAAACAATTATATTGGCTCAAAGCAAGGAGGATTTTAGTAGGGGGACGTTGTAGGATAAAAAAAAAGGGAGGGCTGGGTGGGTAGGAAGGGAACTCGGGGCCGGAGAGGGACAGCGGACGGCGGGATTGAATTTTTTCTTGCAGGAGTATATTTTTTTTTTTTTTTTTTTGTGTGGGAGGGGAGATTTATATATTTTTTTTACCATAGATAATTGTTGTTTTTTTTTTTTTTATATTTTATATTTTTTTTTTTAATGCCGATATATATTATTTTTTTTGTTGTGGCATAAAATTTTCTCCCAGGACCCCAGAAAAATGTCTCATATATATACGTGAAAACACATAACCAAATACACGGAAAACCTGAAAAGCACTACAGGTAAAGACTAACAACAAAAGCTAGATATAAAAACGGCAGTTAGGATGGTCAAAATAAATCATCCGTTATTTGCTTTTCCTTATTTCATTTGAAAAACACGCTAAAATATATAATTCTTATTTCCTTTGAAAAACAAACAAAAACTAATTTCTGTCGTTTTCACATCAACGGCAACACTAACGAAATTCGTTCATGTGAAAACGAAGAAATTGCCGCAGAAAAACGGAAAAGCAGTAAATTAATTTTTGGAAAAAGCAAGAGAACCAACAGACACTGGCACAAACCACAGATGTTGCCTGGGGAGTCCATAATTAACAAGAAAAACACCACATTTTGTGGTTCAGAAAAAATGCAACATAAAACGAAAGATAAATTATCTGTCAGGACAAAGAGGGATAAATCAAAAAGGCATACCGAGTGATGTTTTCAAATTACATACATTCACAACTGACGCAGCTATAACCTACAATTTGCTTGTTTCTGATTTATCATTCACTAATGAACGAGCTAAGCGTACAATCTATCATATCTACGTGTAGAACTATTATACAAACAAATTACATATTATATAACAATATTTAACACTATTGCGAGTAGTCAAAAAAAATCTGACAGGTGTTGGACGAGTCCCCCCCTTCATATTGGACCCGATGGGACAAGCCTTTGGTGGACTCTTTAGTACTGAGAAAAAACCTGCCCTGAAACTCAGCATTTGCCTCTAAGGTTGTGAAATTCTAAAACATAGATCTGAAAGTTACAAAATCACTAACTTTTTTCTCAACCTTCATATCCACTATGTTCAAAAAAGATTGTGATGATACTTCGTAATAATACAAATAACGGTAAAATTTGGTTGACTGCTCTGAAAAATCTAGACTACTTCTGTCGCAGCCTTCTGGCTTTATCAAAAACTTAGGGCCCAGGGCTGGATATCATCTTCGTGGCTTAAGCTTAAACCTAAAGTCTGACCAAAAATGCTGAACCCTGAGACAAAAAAAGTGGCGTAATTTTAGTGACTACTCGCTGTACTCTTGATGCTCGCAGTCCGTTCTTTCTCGGGGTCTAGCATTTTGGGTTAAACTTTAGTTTCGACCTGCAAAATAGAGCCCCGCTAACAAAATAAAATGACGGATGTGTATGTGTATGCACATTGCGCACATTCATGCTACAATTTGCATACAATTGTTGCATTCAAACTATTATCAAACCACACAGGAAAAAACACTATAACTGGGTCACTTTTTAAGCCTCTCATTTCGGAATTCCCACAGGCACTCTTGTACTTGTTTACAATGCAAAGGAGCCGAAAAGTCTAGCTTTGTCGAAACAATATAACATATTACGCAGTACTACTACTTGCTACTAACTTATACACAATCTACACAAGGGTCATTATTTTCCATGTACAAGCCGACTCGGAACAAATATATACTATTCAGTATGAAACGCGCCCCTCCTCTTCCCACCGAAATGCCGTGTTATTATGTGAGGACAGCCAAGTGAAATTAGACTGAACAACAAGGAGACAAGACGGGGCAGACCACGAGGTCATTGAATATTCCATTAGCATGTCTGACGGACCCGGCCAGCCCTGTTGCTCAATTAGCAGTCTGTTACGCGACGAGGAGTGACAATCCAGTGCTGAGGGGCCGAGGGGAAAATTAAAATGCCACCACCGGTCTAGGGTCAGCCTGTTGACGAATATACCAGCCTGGAGCTGGGAATAATAAGCGCTGTTCCGTCCAGTGTAATACTTACCAGCTGAAATTAAGAATGACCTTGAAAAATAAAATAAAAACTAGGATGTAAAAACAGCTTTCGGCACTGCTGGCCTGGTTGAATTTTTTTGGGAGTTTTTGGTAGGATTACTAATTAATTGGATCGAAGACCGGGACAAGTTCAAAGATCCTACTTTTTCGCTAATGGTCAGCTAGAGCTATTATTTCAACGGCAACTAAACCCGCGGAAAAGGCGCTGTCCATCCGGAACCTCTACTAGTAGAGAAACTTTAGGTTAGTAATCACAAACCTTAACCACTCGGCCGTGCGCCTACCAACACTGTCTTATACGTACTGGTCCAAACAAAAAAACTTCCACTGACAAAAAAACGTGAAACAGAAACGTCACCACATTAAAGAAAAAGGGAACACACAACAAATAGTATAGAAAAAATAGTTTATTTAGTACAAAACAACGAATTAACAAACAAATATATACAATAACAAAGTAACGACAAAAATGAAATAGTTTTGGTTGCGTTTGCATTGAAAATCTGGGAACGTTGTTTTTTTAATAAATCACTCCCAGGCGTCTACTAGAATGTCGCAACTTTTGGTTATCAATGAGAAAACTACAAATCTGCAAACATATTTTTTGTAACGCTATCGGTATGCTATTTTAACATCAGTCTTCTCAAAAAATCAAAACAGTGGGTATGGTATGTTCATTTGCAACGGTTCATCGCAAAACCTTAAGCTACAACATACAATATATAGCTATATGTATAGCAACATACAACCCCAAAATGCAATTCACATCTTATTTCACGTCGTCACCGGTTTCAAACTGCGCCATTCGGCTACTCTTGGATCACTGGGATCGGCTTCTGTGTCCAGAAATCGTTCATACGCCCCCCTGATAACTCGGAACGCCTCAAGACTCGCATAGGGCAGCTTGGTGATAGGATCGAAAAATTTAGCCGGCAGGCCAGTCACTACGCAGTAGTTGGGAAGACAGGGTCGCAGTTTGGCTGGCAAAACAGTAGCAGCGGACTCAGGGGGAGCAAACGGACAAAGTCTGTGATAGGTGTCAATATCACTGAACGTCAGAAATGTTCGTTCGTGTTTTTCCCGAGATGATGAAATTGGCTCAGTAGAAACAACCGGCGTTTTTTCCTCCTCTACGGTTTCCGATTTAGTTTCGGTTTCCGATTTAGTTTGAGTATCGGCTGAGCTGGCATCCGTAGTCAAATCACTAAAGAATCAACACAACAGCTAACTTAATTTAGAAGGCTAACAACTGATAAGGACGCGCCATTCCTAAACCTACCAATTCTTAAGGATTTTAACCTAATCATTAAATTATTTTATAGCACAACTATAAATTAGTTAAAAATATAAAACAGTGCTTAATGCCTTTCTCAACTTCCAGAATTCTGTACAAATGGACTGAATTACTGACTACTAGGCGTCCACATTAAATCATTTTAAAACGGTCATAGTTTACAAATGGGTTTGAAATTGAATTGAACTATATTGAACATTTCACTTAAATGTTTTTGATCCGACAAACCAGTCCTGAAATTCTAGTTCAGGCATAAGAAAATTTAGTCCATTCACATAATCCGATAAATACATTATCATAATTTTTAGTATTATCTGCAGTCTTTGCATTGCATACTAAAAGCAAAAAGATACGATGACAGACATATATATACACGTATATAAGCTTTTGCAAATCCGCCCAATAATCAATTACACAGTCATTATACAATAATTCGCCACCGGTGAT
This sequence comes from Trissonchulus sp. WLG1_4, assembly GCA_030248245.1. Taxonomy (NCBI): domain Eukaryota; kingdom Metazoa; phylum Nematoda; class Enoplea; order Enoplida; family Ironidae; genus Trissonchulus; species Trissonchulus sp. WLG1_4. The sequence goes on along the minus strand of JASANF010003348.1, from coordinate 92,068 downwards.
GCCCTAAGATGTGTCCCCTCTTTAAAATTTCTATACTCTTACATTGAGCCTTAACCTTGAACCTTACATCTCTTGCACTTTAGGCATGGTCGTCGAATAGTAAGTAATAGACGGCCCAATCACTCCACGACGTTTAGACACCCAGGCTTTCTTCTTTTTTTCAATTTCATCTTGTAGAAATCGTTCTAAAACGAACCGGTCTAATTCAAAGATTAAATGATTCCTACGGCCGAAACAAGGGGTTAATAAATCGTGTGGGAGGATAAACCTGTAGGCAAAGTCTTACTAAAAAAGGTAAAATACAACACATGTCAAATGTATACCTAATATCGTGACAAGCTTAGCACACTGACAAACTTCTTCTTGGCATCGTTCACCGTGTAGCTCACCGGACAATCGAATCCCCTACATGTAAGACGGAACAAATGGAGTGACCCCCTACGCTACCCCCAAAAAACTTGTGTCCGGGCTGGGGGAATAGTCCCAACTGCAGCGGGAGAAGCCCCTAAATATTCTGACCCCTTACATAAGATAATATGAACAAAATGCGTGAACATGAAGAACAAACCCAAGGATTTCAGATTGGCTTCTTCGGTGACGGCAGCCTCCCTCAGTCTCTCCTCCTGCGTCATCTGCTGCTCGCGTCTGCGCGGTCGATGCCTCTTGCGCTGGCTGGCCCGTTCCGCTTCACGACTCGCCAGAATCTCATCCAAATCTTCTCGCTGGGCCAATGTAGACGCTCGCAACTTGTCTGAAATAAGGGTGGAAATAGTTGAATAAAATAAGAGAAACGTAATAATATTAACGCTATATATAATTAAACTTGCCGTCGTGACAATTTTGACACTATGGGAACCAGAAAAAACGGATAAGTAATTCCAGAATTCAACACAAAGGTCACTTTGGTGTTTGGTATTGGTTGTTAGCTGCAGATAACCCAATTTACAAGATCTGACTTATATCAACAGCAGTTATTTCTCCAAGTCTGAATTTGTAAAACTATTTTTCCGACTCTAACAAACTCCACCAAAGGTGGTATATATACTTGCGTTTTTAGATTTTTAACTGGAAAACTAACTTTACAGACGCTTACAATACAACTTAACGTTTTATACGAATTCAATTTCCAAGCGGTCTGAAAGAAAGGGTTGGACATCGCTAACATCCACGTTATCAATATCGGATCGATCCACAGCTGAAACCACAACTACTTACCCCCACGAGCCAACTCATCAATATCAATCGGCGGTGGCGGCGGCTTTTCAAGTCTTTGTCGTTTTAGTCTCGGAGCAGAAGCAGGCTGGGCTGATTTGTCTTTATATACCGGTTCCTGAAAAAATCAAATAATATTAAAAAACTAAAAACTATCGACAGCTATAGCTATGAATAGGCATTCATGAAAAGTAACCTACACTCTCCATGTATATACTTTCTCCCGATTTTTCCAATGGCATAAAACATTAATTATTAAGTTAGCCTAATTAAACTGTGCCACATCTACTTGGCAAAATTCTAAGATCACGTCAATAGCTAAGGAGGAAAGACAAAAAGATTGTAAATGACTTTGTTCACTACTAGGGATGGAAGTCACGACCTCGGTCTCGGTCTCGGTCAAAACCCGAGACTAGCCCAGTCTCGGTCTCGGTAGTCCAAAAGTCTCGGTTTGTACCCGGTCTCGGTTTTTCAATTCTGTGAAAAATTTTCCTGTGGACCCCCCTTTGGTTTATATTTTTGGCAGAAAAATTTTCTCGAAAGTTTGTATTTCATCAAAATTTCACACCAAACAGTGAGATTCTGACAATTTTTTCCGAAAAAAACTTTATCGTGGTGTGGTTGTTTAGTTTATCAGTATTCAGTAAACACAGTATACACATTAAAATGTATGTTGTGATTAGGTTTGTTAATTCATACTATCTTTCCAGTCTGTGTGTATGACATTATTTAATTCTTTGTAGTGTTTTGCTGGTCAACTTTCTTATGCCAATTGGTGGCTTCACATAGTTAACTGTAAGATCCAATTATATAGTATGGGTGTAGCAAAAATCAAAAACAAAAATCTGTGAAAGTATATACAACCCAACGCACTACTCAGAACCATGTCGTGACACATGTATATAGTTCAGGAGATGAGAAGGGAAGACTCTACTCCCAACTAAAATTTAGGCCCAGGGGATTGAGGGGGCCCCACTCAAAGGCAATGAAAGAGCGTCACCGCACGCAAATCTAATTAATTTTTAAGCCCAAGACATTGGTAATTCCAATAAAATCGGAGCGATTTTTAACTTATTTCGAACCAAACAGTGTTAAAAATTGCTATTTTCTGGCGAGAACAAATTGCGTCTAATTTGAGACAGAAAATTTCACAATATTCAAGAATACATGGTCAGACATAATAGAGGCAAAGAACCAAAAATGTAACCAAAATTGTCGTTATCTTGCCGTTAGTTATATATACATAAAGTGTCTGACTATGGTCTTAATTTTACCTAAAAACTTGTAAAAAGTCATCAAATGAATAGGTAAAAAAATGGCAAAAAATGACCCAAAGTCTCGGTTTTGGCGGTCTCGGAATTTGGTCTCGGTCTCGGTAGTCTCGGTTTCGTGGTCACTACCAAGCTGCACGCACAGAAAATGGTCTATGCACGCATGAATATCTATCAATAATCCATTTGAAAAAAATCATTTATTCATAATATAATAACCAACCAATTAACAATAATGTAAATCATACATACAATATATATATTAATCCTTGGCAACCTTTATTCATACAGGTATAAGGGGGACAAGAGACCCCCCAAAACCAAGGGGCCGAGGGGAGGATCCCGAAAAATTGGACAAAATTTAGTGAAAATACACTTTTTAGGGAAAATTTTACAGCATGTTGCAGAATTTAGGGATATATAGATATATTTTTGGTCAATAAGGGGGAAGGGTCCCTAAAACTTGGCCGGAAACTTGGCCCTCCACCTCACCACATTACCATACATGTACACAGGGTCTCGGTATGGGGGGGGGCATGTCCCGGAATTTTCGAAATTTTAGGGGGGCTTTGCCCGAAGTTTCGAGGGCTTGAGCGCACAAAATCGCAAAAATTTCAAATTCTTGCTAAAAAAGGCATTTTTTTGGCAAAATTTGGTTCTTTTTTAGCAATTTTTTCGCTTTTTGCTCATTTTTGAAACATTTTACGGCGATCTGGGGCAATTCTTGAGTGTTCTGGCACCTTTCTTTCAGCAACAAGAAGGGGGGCTTGTCCCGGTGGGTCAAATCTAAGGGGGGCTTGTTCCGGTATCTCAAATCTGGGGGGGGCTTGCCCCCCCCCAGACCCACCCATGTACATCTGCACATTACATGTATATATATATATAATATGCTATGTCTATTGTCTGACCTTGTAAGCCTTGGTAACCACTCGTCGTGTTCGCTGTTTGGTTTCCTCGGACTCGTCCTGGTCATTATCGTCTCCGCTGGACCCGGCCGCCGCCTCGTCAATGTCAAAGTCCGAGTCCACATAGTCGCTTTCCGACTCCACCGGACTGTCAAACTCCTGGTCGCCTTCTTCCTGAACAAAACCACAGATGCCTTAATGTATATAAAGTCTGACAGAAAATAGCTGCACCACTTAAAAAACAATGATGTTAACAGTGATAAAAAACATGTGACTTCGTTACAAAAAGAATAGATGTTGACAAATTGTCACAGAAGTCATGCCACTAAAATAAGTATATAGGTAGAGCATCTATTTTTGTCAAACTTAAATTTTAATTGTCATGCAAGAGAAAAAGTAAGTATATTTAAGTAAGCTATGTAATTTTGCGACTACTGATAACAACTAATACATACACGTATCCTTAATCCTTATTATACAATACATAAGTATATACTTTTTATCAACACATTCCGACAATAAAACACAAATTTTTGACTTTCATGCGACAATCCAATAGTATTGAAGTGCAATAAAACTCCAGACCAGTTGCTGTAGGCTGATCACCAACTGTAAAAGCCAGAGAACAAATTCTTTTGTGTTTCGAAGCACTAGATAGCACGTATATAAAAATTTTGCCTAATTTACATACATCGAAACACTCATAGGTCCACAAATTACAAAAGCAAAAATTACAGTCTATAACTAGTTTCCTTTAGATGTAATTATAAGCAGCAAAATATATACATATTGAGCAAACACTGGCGTGGGGATACTCCCCCCAACCCCCCCCCAACGGCCATTCTTAGCATCAATCACTTTGGTCTAATTCGAGACCACTCCTAAATATGCGTTGTTCACTTACTTCTTCAAAACCACCATACGTTGTTTTGTAAAAATCATCCTCATCCAAGTTTTCCATCAGTTGAGCCATTTTTGCACCAGCATTGACTCGTTTCTCCCGACTGGTAGCTAACATTTCCGCCATTTTCTCGTTTCTTCGCATGTAAACAAAACAAATACAAAACTAAACATATATAGTGGACCGGGCCAAAAAAAATTCAATACCACATCTCAGAAAAAACCTGTCGGGCTGATGTTTCTCCACAGTGACAAGTACTACTTTAACACTACTCGGTATCATAACCAACAGGCATTTTGGGCTGGCTGATTTGAAGTAAGGCCAGTTCAAATGCACCCACCCCAAAATGGCCGCCGATAAGTCTCCGGGCAATCTCACTAGCTTTGTTCTGCCTATGCACTGCAGTGGCCGGGGCTTTCGCTTTTCGTACACTATTTGTGTTTCTTCCAGGCTAGTAAAGACGGTGCAACTGAAGAATAGGGGGAAAATTCCATTTGAACTTTTCAATGCCGAAAAACATCATTTTATACGTTTTTATACACATAATAGTACATTTAATTCAGCTTTGTTTGCAACATATTCTGCTCAATTTTGCCAAAAAAGTTCAATTTTCCTAACTATAAAATAGGCGAAATACACGTCGTCAAACTGAGCTCATATACTTTTTGTTTCTTTTTGGGTAGACAATAAAATAATTACATTTTCCCAGAAAAAATAGCCATCTTTAGTCATAAGTACCAATTTTTAATAAATTCAAATACCATAAATACTAATTCAAAATGTCACTGATGCTCAGCATCAAGCTGGCACAAACGGTCAGACTGAAGCGGGGGGGGGGAAATTATTTTCGATTTTAATTCGCTTCCCACCCCATCTTTTAATAAGAATATGAAACCCCCATCGTCAGCCATGCCCCCAATCTGATCTCTAGCCCCCAAAAAAAACTGTCGCCCCTTTTAATAAAAATCTGAAGTGAAATTATTGGTGTTGAAACCCTTAGGGGTCGAATAAGTCGGAAAAACGGCATTTTTTCGACTAATGATCCGGAGTCCCCCTATATCCCCCAAACCTAGGGGGGGGTCAAAATTGAACGCTCTTTCGAATAGGCTATGTTAGAAGTTTGTAGGATGTAAGCTTTAGCTGGAAATCAAACTTTGTCCAAAAATTAAACTTTACATGAAATTTTTTGCGCAAAATTGGATTTAGTCAAAAATATTGCATCAAATAAAAACCTGCTGTTACCATTGAAAGAGCAACTTGTAAGCTACTAAATGCTGAAAAAATTTTGTAAATCGGTTCATGTTTGAAAAGTTACAGAACTTTTTCTGAAGCCACCAGGACCAGGCTGATCGAAGCGTTACAGCACAAGTACGGTTCTGTAGAAATTCCTGGCTATAGCTGCAAATTTTATTAAAATATAAAGCTAGTTAGTGTTTTTTAGTTTAGTAAAGTTATTTCTGATGCTTCTTAGCAGGTTTTTTCTTTAATTTAGGCCTCAGGCTTAGGCTTAGGCTTAGGTTAGGCTTAGGCTTAGTGCTTAGGCTTAGGCTTAGTGCTTAGGTTTAGGCTTAGGTTAGGCTTAGGCTTAGTGCTTAGGCTGAGGCTTAGTGCTTAGGCTCAGGCTTAGTAGGTGGGTCAGCAAAGGTTAGTCTTAGTTGCTTGCATCAAATAAAAGGACCCTTGCTACTGTGGAATCATAAATAAAGCTGCACTTTTAAACCTAACTTTGACTGTCAGTGCCAGCTTGGTGCTGAGCATCAATGACGTTTTTAGATTGTATTTATGACATTCTATTTCATTCGAAATCGCTACTTATGACCAAAGATGCATTTTTTTCTAGAAAAATGTAATAAATTTAATGTCTACGCAAAAAGAAACTAAAACTTTTGATATGTAAGCTCATTTTAACTATGCATATTTAGCCTCTTTTTTTAGTTGGCAAAACTAAGATTTTTAGTATGAGTGAGCTAAATATGTTGCAAACAAAGCTGTATTAAGGTAGCGCTCAGCAACAAAACTCATGTTTGGCGCTCAGCTCATGCAATAAATAGCAATACCACTTTAATTGTATATCAAAGAGACATCAAAAAAAACCTATTTACAACACAGTTCAGCACTTTAATGTGAATGTGTCGAATTTTATGACCATGTCGAATTTCCTATTCACACTAATTTTGTTTTTGACCTAGCTCAGCGAAACTTCAACCGATTTTGATGATCTTAGTATCAATAGAAAGATCTCTTAAAATTCTAGACGTGATTGATCTTAGATTTTTCATTTTTATTTTTGATTTCGCAAAAAATCGATTTTTCAAAAATCAGTCGTGTTTGACCGACTACAAAAAGTGCTGCGGGCCAAAAATTGAAAATCAAAGAACTTTCACGTCTGCATTTATATTCTTTCTTTCATTGTGCAAATTTTCAACTCAATCGCAAACGGCAGCTGGGACCCAGGTCCAAAAAAAGTAGTCGATTTCGCTACGCAAAAATGTAAGGTTTGCCCACACGTTTCACTTTTTTAAAAATTAGACCTTTCCTAGGACTGCATATTTCCGTTGAAAAAGTTACAAAAAGCCATACTCAATTTTTTAAGAAATTAAATCAAAAATTTGACAGTTTCGAAGATTTATCAGCTTTGTAGGTTTTTCATTTTGCATTTTCTATTTTCACGGCTAAATAACTCAGCAAAACTTCAACGTATTCGTAAGTTTAATACATCAATTTAAAGCTAAGAAACCGCATGTTTTAATGATATGAGTAATCATTTTATATGGAAACAAAAAATTTTTTTGCTACGGCTACAAAATTGTCCAAAAAATTAAAAAAATTTTTTTATCACAATATGCACATCAAATGAAAGCTATTTTCAATTTGAACAACTTTCCTTCAAGACATTATGGTCAAAAATGTCGCTGAAAAAAATTAAACGCCAAAGTCGGTTCCCCTGAGCGCCACCTTAAGTATATTATTATGTGTTAATTTATGACGATCAAACTTCAGGCTCGTAATACGACTGTATTGGTCATAATTTTCGATGATTAGCCCCAGTATGTCGAAAAACGATGATTTTCGACAAAAATTGAAATTTTTCGAAAATGTATAAATCAACGTTTTTTCGCTTGGAAAGTGCTAAAAATGAACTCAGCGCATGCGAAAACCTATAAAAACGTGTTTTTACGGTGAAAAAATATCACTTGGAATTCCCCCCCCCCCGCCTCAGTTGCACCGGCACAAACAGTCAACTTAGGCGCAAAAGTTCAGCTTTATTTATGATTCCACAGTAGCAAAGGCGCTTTTATTTGATGCACGCAACAAAGACTTATCCCTTGCTCACCCAAATACTAAAGGCCGATTCACACGGTGCGTTTTTGCCGCTGCGATTTTGAGGCAAAACGCAAGCCGCAGGGTGTCGCAAGTGAAACGCACCGTCTGAACAAACTTTGCGGCCGCAGTGCGTCTCGCATGCCTGTTTCCTGCGTCTTTACTGTTTCAAGAAAATGACAAATTTCTCCGCGAAATTTGTTTATGCCAACAAGTCCGCGGCATCAAAACGCAATGAAATCGCAGGTCGAATAGCATGGCGTTTGAAACGCTGCGGCAAAATCAAGACGCAAGCATTCCGCACTAAAAACGCTGCGTCCGTTCAGACATTGCGTTTTGCGTGCGGCAAGCTGCGTTTTGCCGCTGCGGCAAAATTATTACAAAATTATTACATTATTACAAATTATTGCAAAATTATTATTTTCAATTGAGCGTAGGTCTCTTTATTATCAGCTTGAACCTTTGTTATTGTAAACACATAACGATTTTTTTCAGTACCTTTGTTAATAAACTGTCAATAGACTGGACTCAGTTTGGTCCGAAGTTTAACAATGGATATCAGGTCAAAATAAAAAAAGCAGACCCTGAAAGGAGCAATCTTGCAACCCGGAGATTCACATAACAAAGATGTAACAAACGGGTTGTACGCGGTTAAACGTATTTATTTATAATTTAAGTACACCTTGTATTATGTATTTTTGGTGAAGATTTAAGAATAATACCATTTCCAAAATTTTTCGTGGTTGACGTGGCAAGCGCGAACGTGGCGAAGTAGGGTACATCTTCGAGCGAACTTTTTCCCACAGCCTTTCACATCACATGTGAGATTTGAGGATGCATTTTGTTCCATTAAGTATAAGTAACTGAAAACATATTTATGTACTAGTAGTTTATGCATAGATTTCGTGCAAACTATTATGGAAGAAACTTTGCCATTTTTGTCAACGATTTGCTTTATAATGTGAAAAATTTTCATTAAAATTTATAACTTGAAAACTTTTTGTTTACGAGTACCGTATATAGTATGTATATTAATAGTAAACTGAAAAAAACCTTACAGAAAACTTCGTCTACATTATATTTTCTCACTCTATTCGATGGCCAATTAGCTTAACAGACCATATCACATGATATGACAAACAATCTGATTGGCTTGTATCATAGCGCTTTTTATCCCCACGTGACCGTGTGGGCGCAACCAGGGGCCTGTTGCTCAACTTTACAAATCTCACAATTGTAACAATTGTAAGTGCAAAATCAGGTGATTCGTAATGAATTTATATAATGAATTCGTAATGAGTCACCTGATTTTGCACTTACAATTGTTACAATTGTAAGACTTGTAAAGTTCAGCAACAGGCCCCAGCTTGTTATTAACTCTGGGACTAAGCCTGAGCCTAAATCTAAACTTGAGCCGATATTTGAGTGATTTTGAAAACACACACGCACACTCACACATGTGGAGCCTTGCTGTAAGGAGAGTAAAATTGCAGCACGAGCATGAACTTTTTAGGATCAAGCCGAGCTAAGCCAAACTACACATCAAGGTCCGAATTCACATACTAACGCTAAGCGTTTGCTAAGTGTTAGCGCTGAAGTATGTTTAGTATGTTAGAAGTTTAAGTTTGTGAAGAACTCTCAGAGCTTATAAGCACTAACACTAAGTGTAAACACTAAGTTTAAGCGTTAGTGTTAGTATGTAAGTACGGGCCCAGGAGAAGGGAAATTCAACAGCTCTTGCCACTTTTCAAAGCTAAACATAAACACAACAATTACCATGAACTCACTTTTTTCTTGTTTTATAAATATAGAGCCAGAAAATAGCGTGTGAATTGGTAAATTTTATTATGAAAACCTATTGTTCCTTCAAGAGAAGGAACCTTTCTTATCGGATTTTACTCCAATAGCAGAACTACGTAAATTATTAGTAAGTAGCAACAATAGCTGCTTAGCCTATAATTTGTGTGTATTCCTAGAACCACCATACCTGCTCTATTTTTCCCAGAGGGGGGCCGTTGCAATATAAAGAGAACGATGGGTTGGCTAGCAGTCAGTCAATCTAAAAATAAAAATTAACAAGCAATTTCTTGTCACAACAAATTTATCTGAATTATTTATTTCTTTTTTACTTTGTAATTGTGCTGCTAGTTGGTCTAGCGGCCAATCTCTAATCTCAAAACTTAAGAAACAGCAGACAGAGCAGACTACATGCAAAGCCAACACAAGCCTACAGACTCAGACTCAAGGCAGTAGCGACTAGCGAGCCAACCAAGATTCCACTCACAAAGCAATTTTGAACTCCGACAGACACGCGCACAACGCAATTTTTCACATTTTAGGTCTGCACTGAGCTGAACCGCCTCGCGAGCCTGTCGGTCCTGTGCCGGGTCGTCGCGCACTCGCGCGGGCCTGTAGCGGGCCACAGACCCGGTCGGGAAGCGCGATGTTCTGTTGAGCGCGACAATGTGAAATCAGATCCAAAATGACTGAAGCCAATCAATGAAATGCCGGTGTCGGGCGACTTTTGGGATGGGTTAGGAAACTGAAACAAAGAACTAACTCAAAGCACGAGAATCCCATCAAGCACACTATACAAACAATACTACCAGTTACAGGTGCGTCTACTCCTGAAAACCTAAAAACCCATGAACCCTACACGATTAGTGACAAGGTCCCTGTCTTTTTGAAAGGCCGTCTCCGTTATCCAAACTGCTGCAAGTTGTTGTGGTAACCTACCTAGGGTACGTTCTGAGTAACTTCCAATAAATCAATTTGCTATTAAGACAATTATTTTGCCATGATGCCACTTCTGTCGAATTTTAGTTAATCGTGGCAAATTTTTTAATTATTTTAATTTTTAGTGAAAGTGATGTTTTAAAAATCTATCAAATTAAGGCAAATAATAAAAATTACAATTCAAGAAGTTCGGCATCTCCACATACATCTGTTTTAATAGTTTGAAAGTGTGAAAGTTCTAATAGTTTCATACGGATCCGTTTTTACAGCTGACAGTAATCTTAATAAATGTACCCTATAGTCCAATTTAAAAAACCTGAAGTTTGCCTACGCATGCGTATTTTCAATGCTAAAGTCCAGTGAGAAAAGTTTCAGAAGCTATAATGCATCTGACAGAAAATTAAGTCGAAAACTAGATTTTGTGTTAATGTTAAGGAAATTTTTTTGAAAGGTTTGCCTACACATACGATTTTTTAAAAAGCTGCAAATTGCAATTCGCTACACAAACCTTTTAAACAGTAGCAAAAGCCATGCATAATTGTTTGCTATAGCGATTTGAAAATTTTTCCCATCAAAAAGTCTGGAATCTTAAGGTAAACAAAGTTTGACGTTACTTACATCAAATTAAAGGTTATTTAATTCTAAACATTTTTACTTCCTGAGTTGAACAATGAAAACTCAAGTGAAAAATTTTATCGCCCAAAGTCGGTTATTTAGTGCGCCACCTTAAGGCCCATGAAGGAAGTTACCTCGTTGAGACGCCGCCACAAATCCACGACTGTGAAAATGATGGGATTGGCTAGGCAATGGAACATGTGGTTTGTGTCGTGTGGACCGGTGCTGCAGCTTGGACACATATCTGCTTTTGTGGGGTCCAGACAATTTTTATAGTGGTTGAACAGTCTGCACCCTCCGCGCGGAGCTGTGACAAAACACATTTGGTCGGCCTTGGAAGTTCCTTTTTCTGCTCGCTGATTAGGAGTAGATATCCGCCCAGCAGTCAGCACGATGTTGGGCCTATAGCGCCGGACAGCGTCCTCGACAGCGGTGGCGTGCAGCTGATTTATGCCCCCTTTCAGGGCGCGCTGGTCGAATGTTTCTTGGTTAGCTAGGGAGAACACACCTCCAGACATTCTGAGAGTAGGTCTTTCCGTACGGTGTGCGGAAGACGCGCAGCATTTAACTGATTGTGTCATGGGTGATCTGTAGTAAAACAGGACAAAAGGTATTAATTGCCTGGACATTAAAATGTTGTGCTGTTGCAATGGGAGAAACTCTGTTTCTTGGTGCAAATGATCTTTGTGTGCCATGAGCTGGCGACTCGTCACCGTTTGCTGCATTTTGGCATGTCAGCAGATGTTTCCAGTTCGTGGTGCTGAGCTGTGTAGACCAGATGGGTGCGACATAGTTATGTAGTGAGCGGCCAACACATTTGTACGTCGTTGCGTTTCTTTGTCCTTGCCCCAACTCGTGCCAGCTAGAGACTTCAGGATGTTATTTCTTTCAAGTAATTTCTTGCGTATGTGGGCAGCGTATTAAAAGTGTCGCGGAAGACTTCTCGGCTAAAAGTATGAAACGTCTGCTTTGGAACCATTTGTTTAGTGTCGCCGAATATACGTTGAGTTCTACACAAACTGGAGCGATGTAAACAACTGCGCAGTCTTAAAACTGGAGCCCTTAAAACAACTGTGCAGTCATTCGCGTATGAGACGATGATGAATCCTTCTGGCCGTGAAAGCAAATTATACGTGTAGAAACAAGTGAACAGAGCCGGCGACAGTATGGCGTCCTGTGGCACTCCTTATTTCATTATCCTGTAGATTGACTTTGTGTCACGGAAGTCCACATATGTTTGTTTGCCATGGATGTGTAATAAAACAGGGTTAACGAGCCCCCTGATTGATACAGGTTTTGTCCCGTTTTGGTTGTAGCTGCAAGAAGTGAGCTACTTGTTCGGTTTAGTACGTAGTTTAGCGATCAGACGTGGCGCAGAATGAGGCCACACTCTCAGGCGGAATCCCCGTTTTGCATATTTCCCAAAACCCCCAATCTCCTTCCTATGTCCGCACGAGAGCGCCTGATTCAGTTAATCGTCAAGTGTAAGCCTTAAGTCCCCCCCTGAAGGATAGAACGAGTTTAGCATAGAAGGAAGTAATAATAAGTACGAATGATACGTCATAATGTCCTTAACCAGTATCCGTCCCCCTTTCCCTTGTGCTCCCTGTTTATAATTGAAGCCGACTGTCGTATGATAATGCTTATTTGTCCGTAATAATTGCCCGTTCATAATATTGTCCGTATTGTCTGAGGGTCGTAAGTAATTAACGAAACTTAAGCAGTGATTTTTGTGTCCCCCTGAGAGCATTGAGAAAGCCTAGCCTAATGTTTGTAAACAATATCTGGGCTAAGGCAGAATATTAGCCCAGATATTGCTCAGCTGGAGCAGCTAAAAAATGAAGCAATGAGCGAAGTTTGTCAGGTTATAATTAAGTAACAATTTAGTTTTAGAAGTTATGAAATATACGGAATTGTAGTTTAATATGTGAAGAATAAGTCTAAGAAGTTTGAACCTGAAAGGAAAAGTCTAAGAGCAGTTATTTGAAGTTATATTAGAGGATTCTGAGAAGCGAAATAGTAATAATAAGCGAGAAAGACCCTATTTGTAATGTGATTTGTAGTGCATTAATAATTGGTTATTTTTTCGTAATATGGTCAAGTTTGGTATTGATATGTAGTGTTTTGCAAGTAGTATTGTTTGGGCACCTTTTTATGCCGTTTTGTAATGTTTCATTCATGTTTTTGGGAAGCAAGAGTCGAACAAAATTAGAGTTCGAAGAAACCCCAATTTTGTGTGTAGGATTACGGTAGTTCACTAAAATAATGTAGTTTGACTGGGTCTGCAGCCAAGAAGGAGGTACAGTGTAGAAGCTAAGCACATAATAATTGCATAATAAGTTTATACATAATGTTTAGTAATTGGTTAGTAAGCATACGTAATTTTTGTCAAGTTTCGAAGTTATCTAAGTTCGGTTTTTAATGTTTAATATTTCCCCTTTTCCCCCCTATTTCGTTTTCCCTTTTGCTCGCATAATATTTTAGTCATAACAGTTTTTTCAACTCCATGTGTGTTCGTTTCTGGTCGGCCAGGCGATAAGTGAGATAAATTACAGTACCTGGGCCGACCAGGAATTAAGTGCTCTCGAAAAGGAATTATCTCGGGTTAGGTAATTATTTGTCGAGGTGTGAGGGCCAGCAGCCTTCGACCCCCCAGCCTTCAAGTGGATTTTCACGAAAGTTTAGGTAGGCGGGCCTAAGAATGCCCAGCTCTGATTGGTGGGATTCGGGATCGGTAGATCCCGACAAAAGCTTCAAAAGAATACCGATTTTGGTCACGTTAGCTAAGGACAGTCGGGGTGGAAATTTTGTAAAGTTCGGTCGGTTTTAAGCTCCTGCTCTTGCTCCCCTGCCTCTGTGCCCATTTTTAACGCATTTCCTTGCCCTCGCCATTGTATATATTATTGTATCGGCGTCCAATAAATAAGTGCCCCAAATTTACCGACTTGTCTCCTTTTTTGCCTAGCGGGCTCATAGCCCTACAGTGTGTCCAGTGCGTTCCCCGCGCACTTTGTGTACCCAACGGCCCTTAGGCCATTCAGTCTGCCTCGCGCCCTCCGCGCCCCCGGTCTTTGCGCTTTGTCGCGCTTGTGCCCCCCGGTCTTCCCTCCGTCTCCAGCCGGTTCAGCCGTCTCCAGGCCCCGGTCTCCAGGTCGTCCAGGTCGTCCACCGGTTCAGCCGTCTCCAGGCCCCGGTTTCCAGTGCGTCAGGTCGTCCAGCCGGTTCAGCCGTCTCCAGGCCCCGGTCTCCAGTCCAGCTCCCGTCCGTCCAGTCAGGTCGTCCGCCACCGGTTCAGCCGTCCCCAGGCCCCGGTTCTCCAGTCTCCAGTCCAGTCCGGTCCGGTCCAGATCCCGCTCTTCGCCAGCCACCAACCTGTTAGTTTTGTCCTTACCAAAAAAGTGTTTGTAGCAGTAGCCTAGGCTGACCCTAAACGGTAGATCAGTAGCAGCAGAACCAGTAGAACATTGAGTTGCCTAGTAGAGCTAGAGATCGATCTAGCCTAGACAGGGTCAGGCTAGAAGAGTGCCAGTTCCAGTTAAGGTTTTCAGGTTGAGCTTGTATGTCCGTTCCGAACGCGGTAGTTTTGTGCCTATTATTACGCGGATTATTTAGGTTGTAGAAGTTTAGCTACGATTGTTTGTTAGGTTGTATTGTGCTATCTCTTTCAGGTTACGTACAGTTACACCGGTCACACATAGTTGTTAGTGTTGAGTGAAGTTCGAGTTGTTAGTCAAAAAGTAAAAGGAAAGTTTTATTGCTGAGATAGCGTTTGGGGAGTTGATCCGTTAGTGTCCCCCGACACCAGAAAAAGCAGGCGTCAGGGTTGAGCTAGGCCTCTGCAACAAGGTATAAGTTCCTAGTTATCCCCGGCCTTTGGTGTCCCACCGAATCACGACGGGCAGAGCAGAAAAGCTTGTCCGAGCAGTTCAAATCCCCTGAAACCAGTTGCTCAAGTGAAGGTTTAAGTAGAAGCTATAGGAGAGGCAAACTTTGAGTATTCTACACGTTGATCGAGAGTTAGCGAGAACTTAGTCAAAATCCAAGGGTGTGTTTCTGTCATTGAGAGATCAGTAGAACTATAGGTAAACACGATCGCCGTGGAGGTAGTACTGTTAGTGTTTTCATATTGTATTTGTGTTTACGTACGTTTCGGCGATCGTAAGCATTTCAACTGAGTTAGCACGCAGAGGTACTGAGCTTAACTACGAGGTTGGACTAGGATCCTTAAGTGACCTAAACGGATCTCTGTAGTTTAGTCTTCTGTAGCTACTCGGTTCCCTTTTCGAAGGTTGGAGCCCCCGAAAAAAACATTTCTAACCTCTGCTACCCCACTGAGCTGAGTTGAGTTGAGAGATCCGATATAATCAGGAAAGCTAGGTAAAGTCATTGACCTGTTGTATTGTCGCAGTATAAAGCATTCAGTACCTAAACGTCACACCCTGTTTGCAACGTATGTTTTGCATTGTTCGTATTGTGTTGATAGTGAACCAAAGGAAGTGATCGTATAGAGTTCAGTCCGAAGTCAGAAAGTAATGGTTCTCGCATAACACAGCAAAGAGTTATTTCACACTACATTTGGAGCTTAACCCGTGTAGGCTTTTTCACAGACGTAAGCAAAAAGGAGTCGCTGCACTGAAGGGAGCAGGGATATGTGTAATAAGTCTAACAACGATGTGTGGTGGTCGACGGTATCAAAAGCCTTACTCAAATCGAGAGCAACAAGGACTGTGCGCGAGCATGATTTGCATTGGTTCAAGCCATCGCAGATGTAATGACTGACAGTATGCAACGCTGTTGTCGTTAAGTGACTCTTTCCAAGGCCGTGTTGATAGTTTGCTAAAAGCAGGTGTCTTGCAGGATGTGAAGCAGTAATTTTTCCAGGAGTTTCCCCATATCAGAAGGTATATCGGGTGATGTGACTTGCCTAGATCAGTAGGTTCGCCTGGCTTTAACAGTGTAATTATGCGGCCAATTTTTCAGATGCTTGTAATCCGTAAGCTGCGCAGGGGTAGGTTCAACACATGGGTTATTCCCCATGGTCCAAGATGTTTCAACATGATCGGCGAGATTCCATCTGGCCCGATGATCTTTGATGCTATGGCCTTCTTGATTACATGGATCACGTGCTCTACGCGAAAATGGGCAGGTTGTCTTCTACTTTCATATTCAGTTGTCGAACAGTGCTGCGCCTATGTCGGGTAAATGTTGGTAGATGTGGCGTGAACTAGCAATTAAAGAGTATCGCGCATTTTTTGGAGCCGGCCAATGAGCCGCTTCCAAAGTTAATGTCGATGCAGCATGGTGGTGCTGAGAGTCCTTTGATGGTCTTCTAAAACCTAGTTCATAATAGTGCGGAAGTGTCCGTAGTTGTCCGTGTCCGAGTCCGTGTCCGTGTCCGAGTCCGTGTCCGTGCCCGGAAAGTTGTCCGTGACATTTGTCCGTGTCCGTGTCCGTCAGCAGCATTAATTCATACTGCTACGGGCACTCTACGAACAATGCGTATGCATATAAAATAACACCAACATCTTTGCTGCACAGCAGACAAGTGTGTAAACGCAAGTTTCAAAAAACCAATAACAAGCACTTTTGTTGACGAGCGTATATATGTTCAGAGGACGACAATTAGTATTATTTTACCGTTCCGGTAAATTGTAGCGCGGCCTGCACCAAAACGTTGAAAACCAGTACAATGCTACAGAAATAACTCAAGTATTCTTGCATGCATAATTTCAGTGATATAAAACTAAAGGTCAGTCCCAAACCCAATCTCAAATAGATAAATTTTCGAAACCCGTTGAAAATAATTCATGACACAAATTTCTCTGAAATCCATAGCCTCCGAAGTCCGAACAGTGTGTCGAACAAAAAATTCCCAATTGACAAAAAAATACAGCTGGCGTCTGGAATTGAACGTCGTGCAGAGCTACGAGCTACCCTACGAGCATAGTCGTTAACTTATTCAGCAACATATTAGTAACAGCAACACGTTAGCAACATATTCGGTGATGCACACAGCTATTTCAGTCACCCCTATTTAAAACTTTAGGCCTGAACTTTGACAGCTAATTAATTCCTGACTGGCGAACCTTTAGGCGTCAGATTGCATAATTGAGGGCGTCGGATGGCATCGCTTGACGCGTCCGACTTCATCACAAAACCTAACGCCTGGAATCAATTTTTATCTGAAACCTTTCGAAATGACTTAAGCTCAAAGACACATCAATGCCTGAACACTGAACAGTCACTCTCGCAGCCACTTGTAAGTCGTAGGCTCCCAAGCTGTCGTACCTCACACAATATTCTATTGCTTAAAACCTTTTGCTCAGGCCGACAAATCCTACAACGAATGTAACAGTTTTCAGGTGCAAAATCAGGCGATTCGTTAGTTTTAAATGGTCATATAATTTCATTACAAATCACCTGATTTTAAAATTGTTACAATTGTAAGATGTAAAGCTGAGCAATCACAAGGTCTCAGTTTCCAACCCAGTTTTAAGCAAACCATACGGCAAAATTATAGTTGAGTTGGTTCATCTTTTTTCTACTGGTTTGACCCTTATTCAATAATTATCGAAGAATAGGACACCCGGGAGGCCGGCTGTTTAATTTAAAGTAGAAATTTTATTATTCCATGATCGCTTAGATGAGGTCTTTATTCGAGACAGCAGTTCTACTCAAGACAGGGGTTTACCTTGAGAAAATACGGTACCGGAGGCAAGTATGACAAATTAAGTCAAAATCTAACTCACTCAGTGGGGTCAGTCTACCCTCCTACTTTGAACTCGGAACATCGCTCAAACTTTAGAATTGTAAATCATGACCTACACAGTACACATCCTCATTAGTCTTTGGTTCACACAGATTGACTGACATGTTCGTGGCTTTTAGTCAACCGTAGCCGTGTCACTCACACAACTTCCAGTAATAACTAGGATGATGATACACGGTGAACTGAACTATATCCTGTTTTGAATAAAAGCTGATCATGGAATTTTGCCAGCTCTGTTATTACTTCACACTATGTAAATACTAGAACATACATGCCTAAGTTGCAATCTACTTTTCTGCCTTATCGGTTATCCAATCCTCTCGCACGCACACACACGCAAACATACAGACACACACACCACAAGTTTCAGCTGGCAGGCAGCAGTGCCGTTCAATGCACTGAAACTGAGCATGATTTACATGCGTTTTCAGTTTCAGTGCATTGACTGAACTTAGTATGCACGGCCAAACGTTCAGCAATCATGAAAAGCAAGCTGTTTAGCTGAAATTATGACAAATTTAACATTATTTAACTATGCGCAGAGGAATTTCATGTGCACGCACGTACACGCGACTATAAAGGCTACAATCTGATTGGCTAATTCCTTACGGACACGGACAAAAGTTGCACTGTATTCAACTTACCTTCCGGACATCCGGATAGCCCTTACGGACGCTCACGGACAATTTCTCACGGACATCCTGACAACTGTGAATCAAATTACTCTTACGGACACGGACACGGACTCGGACACGGACAGCTCTTACGGACAACTATGAACCGGGCTTAAAGCTGTTTTTTGCCATTGCCAGGGGCACTTTAGATGTTAAATCCACTGCTTCCTCTTATGTTTTGGCACAAGTTGGTTTATTTCGGCAGACAGCAATGGGATCCTTCCATCAGCAGGGGTCTGTGCTCTGAGAGTGTGGTGCTCGTCAGCGAGAATGGCAGCTGCTGATGGGAATTTAAGTCGTACTTATGGAAATTTTTCAGCAGGGTTGAATCGTTTTGTAGCTGCTGTGATGCGTTACGGAAGATCTTTTTGCCTGTGTACACACCGACCGATGAATTTTCATCGGCCAGTGTATTTTCGATGATTACTTGGAAGTGATGGCAGTCCGCTTTTGTGAAATTGTGAACTACATGATACAACATAACACAAAGTAGTCACAAATATGCAATTTATTTGACAATAAATAATTGTAGTTTAAAGGGGTTCTTGACCCTAAACGTACCCTAAAAGTGACTTATAAGAATGACTTCTGGTGAATGAATCCTAAACAAGTAAAAGATATGTGAACGTCTGAAAAAAAAGAACTGACTGGCTAAAGCTTCTGTGACTTTTATCCTCTCAGTCTGGCCGTTATGGAGCCTTACCTGACAGTACAATGAAGGCGACAGAATTCTGTAAAATTTGTTGTGAGAAAACAATTATACAGTTGGAATCACATTAGCAATTAAATTCCTAATTTTGTAGAAGTTATAGAATGACACCAATATGTGATTCAACGGCAGGCAGAATACAAAAATAGCCGTGAGAATTTTAATGCTTGGGTCATCGAAACAACAGTGGACTATCTGAGCAGAATAAAGGAATATGTTGAAGTGTGGAACATGTATACATATTACTTAGTCACACTATCCTCCCCTCAAGGCTTGAAATCCTGGTCAAGTACGTGACTTCTGATAGGATATCAGTCATTTTTGGGTTACATTCTCATTTGTAATGACAAATAGTAGTGTAAGGCTACAACAGGTGAATAAGTGAATAGAGTTCGCTAGTCGAATTAGTATACTTCATTATCAGGAATGAGTAGAACATCATCGTCAATTAAATTCCAGGCGTAACTGCGGCAAATCCTCCAGCAACAGGCGCATTAATCGTAAAATCCCATTTGCTGCCAGGGTGCCACCATTATGCGAGTTGATCATAAAGTTTCCTTCTTCTAGCGGCATTGTTAGAATTGTTCGTACAGCACTCTGACGGATGGCCTCATGCAGGACCCTTCGAGTTTCTGCGACTAGATGGCGGAAGTTGTCAAGACGGGGAGGGGGCTGGGTGATGAACGTCGTGCCATTAAATTAGGTGTATTAAACTATCTACGCAAAATAAAGGAATATGTTGAAGTGTAGAACATGTATACATATCGCTTAGTCACAAAATTAACATAGGTGCTGTTCTCAAATTAAGTTTTCTCGGGTTCACGTTGGATGGAAATTACAATCGGTACATGGTCCGACCCCAGAGCAATTTTTGTGGACCAGTCACAGCAGGTTATAATTGACGCGTTAGTAAGCGTGATGTCGGGTGAACTTGAAGATGTGGATGTGACCCGTCTTGGCAAATCATCGGTTAGCACACCGAAGTCAAAGTTTTAGATCTGCAGGACAAATTCTTTCCCACGTCTGTCTTGATCCAGGTTTGAGTACCATATCTCGTAGTGAGTGTTTATAGTTTCCCACAATAATGCAATCATGCAGTTGAAGTAAGTGCTCGAGGTGAGACGGCGAGTAGCTCTTTGGTGGAATATAGACATCAACAACTGCCACCACAAATACACCGTGTTGGTCTAAATCATTGTTGGCTTTCGTGGGAGGCGGTAAGTCAAACGGGTGGGAACTGACCATACTGTGTATCTGAAAGCCGACTCCCTCCGTCCCTCGCCTCGGTTTCTCACGCGATCCTGTAGCACAAAGTCACCACAAATGGTGATCTTGGATTTGTTCAGTAGTTTCGTCTCCTGTAAGGCGGCAACCAGCACTTCTTTGTTCCCCATTAATCGCACAATTTTTTTTGTTTGTTAGCAAAACCGTTGCAATTGATTTGCATGATTTTAAACCTGGAAGGCTTGTGCACAGTTGTTGGAGAGCTAGACTAAAAAGTCCTTGGAGACAACTGTGTAGTGTGTAGTGTGTATGGGTCTGGACGGAAGCAACAGTTATGCAGCAGGGAGCTATAAATCAGTATATAAGCTATAAATCAGTAAATCAGTATATATATATCATATGACCAATTTTTTGTGCTCTGCAGACCAGAACAGCTCCGAAAAATAGAACATGGCCGGGAAGGGCTGCTCCGGTTGCCAAAAAACAACCGGTTAGACACGGAGTGCTTGCGGAAAATGACGATCTTTAGCCGGCAGGTTGTCCATGCCCATAGTGATCCACGTCCAGTCGTTGTGTAGCTCCGGCGCGTAGAACCAGTCGTCGTGGGAACCACTGCTGCCAAGTCAAGCAAGTCTTCGGAAACTACAGCTGCCGACTATCCGATGGCCAAGTTTGGAATGTCCGGAAGATGCGACAGTACTTAGAGAAAAAAACTTCTGGGAACCCTCGTTAGGTGACGCACTATTCATTAGACCATCACAAAGACGAAATAAAGGGCGTTCAGTAAAAAGTGACTTGGTCATGGAAAAGGGGATGAATGATATGAATTACAGCTTGATCACAGTGTAAGGTCACACGGCGCAACGCTTAGAGTATTAAATTCTATACATACAACTGGTTATTAAAGTCTGTAGTCACATCAGTTATTAACCTTAATTCGCTGTTAGTTTCAATTCATGACATTAATTAATGGCATTAGCTGGCATATATTAATGCTAACCATTACAAAAACAGTCTCCACGTTCATTGGATGTTCTTTTAAACCTCAAAACTTATTAAGGAGTTCTCGACAGTTTTACAAAAAATGGTAACTATATTAACGTTATGCCTGTCATCTTTTACTCACTGTTTAGTCAGTCAACTTAGACGATGCCTTAATTAATTTTTCAAAATGGCAAAAAATATTTGAGCCAGATTTCAGGTGAGACAAACAGCTCATAGCTTAATGCCCAGACAGCTAATAATAAACGTAGCTACATATGTACATAAGTGCATATAAAAGTAATGCATTGTGCGTAACGTTTATAGCTGCAGGCTTAGTGAGAAAGCCTCTCAAAGTTAAGTCGTGTAGCCTAAGTTTTTCAAATTTCTCAAAGTGCACTTTGGAACTCAAAGCAGTTGGTCGCTACATAACTAGTTCATAATTTGTTTAAGATTTTGGGTGTTGTGTTGCGATGTGTTGTGTTTGGGTTTTTTTTATTTTTTTTTTTTATATTTATTAAAAATCTTTTTTAAAATATTTATAGATTTTTTTGATGTTTTTGTATATTTTTTGTTTATGCTGTTTGTTTTTTTTTTATTTTTTTTTTTTTTTTTGCGCTAATAATTCTATATATTTGATGTGTTATTATTTATTGTAATTTTTATTTCTATTTTTGTTGTTGTTTTTTTTTTTTTTTTTTTTTTTTTTTTTTTATTTTTTTTTTTTTTTTTTTTTTTTTAAAAAAAGTGGGAGAGAAAATATAATAAAAGAAAAAAAAAAGAAGTAATTATTTTTTTCTTTTGTATAATATTAAAATTAACTCATCGAGGGGGCGGCGGGACCAAAAAAGAAAGGAGGTACAAAAAAAAAAGGGCCCCCATATTTTAAAAAAAAAATTTTTGAAAAATTTCGAAAAAAAGAAAAAAAAACACACAATTTTTTAAAAATAAAAAAAAAAAAATTATTTTTAAAAATAATAATTTTTTTTTTTTTTTTTTTTCTTTTTTACCAAAAAAAACAAAAACATCTATAAAATAAAAAAAAAAAAAAAAAAAAAAAAAAGAGAAGATTTTATTAAAAAAAAAAAATTAACAACAAAATAAAAACAAAAAATAAAAAAAATTTTAAAAAAAAAACCACACAAAGGAGCTTCTTTTAAAAACATTTCTTTAAAGAAAAAAAGAAAAAAAAGGAGGAAAAAAAAAAAAACGCCAAAGTTGGTTTCCCTAAGCGCCACCTTAAGAAGTATTATTTTGTTAACAGAAATTTATAAAACCTGTGATCAATTTGGCTTACATTGACAAAAACATTTAAGAGCGTGCAAAACTGCAAAGTTCTAATGTAGTGAAAGTTTTAGCAAAAGATTCGAAATTATTTTTAACAGAGCTTTTAGTCCATGTCTCATCAAAAAGCAGCAAAAACTCTCCTACTAAACCAATTGTAAATAGAATTTCCAGCTTGAGTTGCCACTTAAAGCCAAAAGAGGTATTTTTCAGCCGCCTCTAATCTGTATTTGGACCTCCTTTGCGTGTTTCTTTCCCAAATGCTTTCAACAACAGCCATGTTAAAGCCCTGCTTAATTTCAGATTACGAAATCATGCACTCTCATCGCAATCTTGCTCAGTTAAAAAGTTTAGACAGGTCGCCCTCCGCTAGAGGTCATGGAGTCTGCAGTCGACAAACTTCCTTTTCAAGTCAAAAGTCGATCACAAGCGATATGACCATTTCCTGGCAAGCCTCTCCTTCGAGTCGCCGAGACTCACCTGAAGCCTCATCGCCGCTTTACGCTAATCACAAGATTCGAAAACAAGGGATTTCGAATGCTTCCAGAAAGTCGAGGCGATTTGGCTCTAATAGAAGCATAAACAAGGTTAGTTTGCAACTGGAAGTTAGGTATGTCATAAGCTGTTTCAGGAGCCGTATTCTCAAAATTACCCATATTTACAGTTGGAAACAAAGCTAGCATTGTTTGTTTGGAACATTGTTTGTTAAAAGTTTGCAGAGCACATTTAGCTGCAAAACAAGTCAGTGTGCATTTTTGTTTGACGCAAATCTTAGACATAACCTTAGCCTTGGTATCTAGTCATTGTCTTCAAAATACAACTTTGCCATAACTTTACTGGCAGGTAATCTTGAGAATATGGCCCTTGTAGGCCAATTTCATAAATGGATTTAACGGATTAGATTAAAGCTTGTTTGCTTAATAACTCATTTCAAAGTTGCGATGGATTGGATAAAGTTTTATGCACTTATGAGAAACGTTACAAATACATTGGATTCATGGACACGACGTGATTTATTTCCTAAACAAGTTTTAATATAATCTGTTTCATCCACTTTAGGAATCGGCCCTGTGTCTTATGGGTGTCATAATTTACGTTGCGTGATATATATACGTACTTCTGTAGGTAGTATTGGTATATAATATGCATTATATTTAAATTTCTGGCTATAAAAAAAGGTAAAAATGTAGGCGGCTGCTGCTATGGGATAAATATGTCATGTACATTGTAACGTTCAAAAAAAGTCCGTGGTCGCGTGCTAGTTTTTTGACAGTTATTAGAATTTTGGATAATAATTAGGTCATCATAAAGGTCATGCATCGGGATATTGTGTCAAAAATTTCGTCTATACGTGATATAAAATTAATTGTACTTTTATGCTGCGCTGTTGCGCTATAATCCCGTTACTCACGCCTGTAAGACAACCAGCAAAAGCGGGTTTATTGAGGTTAGGTATACGTATCCGGTAGATTTTAGACTGTTTTGCGAGAAATGAAATAGTGTGCTATTCACACTATGCGTACGTTCAATTAAAGTATTTGAACCGCTTCTAAATAAGCTCCCAAATTTGTTTCTTTCTGGAATTGAATTCACTATTGTGATGAAACTTGGTTGAATCGTTGTAAAACATGTTGTTGTTGTAGTTGTAGTTCTTGTAGTCGTTACAATGTGAGGCTTAAGTATTAAGCAGGAAATATTAAACGCGACCCTTCTTTTAAGATACAATTTTAATAGAGATATGCTATTTTAGGCAGTGCAGATTTGGCTAGGATACACAGTGCATGTGACTCACAACTTGTTCAACTTTATTTAAATTCTTAAAAAATGGCATCACCTAATTCTATGTCAATGTAGCTTACTATGCAGCAACTTTATACAGTTTATCGATGTGCCACTTTTGTGTGTTATTCAGTCACCTGTTTAACCTAAACTGCATTTATCTTAAAAAGTTTTCCTGAACTCAAGTCAAGGTGTTTTTCCATTATTATCAGCGTCTATGCTGCCACGAGTGTATGTCCGGGCTAGCCGCAACCACAGCGGAATAACAGAGCAAATTGTGTTTCTGAGGCAACGAGATATGTTACCAGATCCCTCACTCTGATAACCTTGTTAGGTGCTTGAAAGAAAGGAACTTCATTAGCATTTATTTGCTGTGCTGAGTCAACACTCGTTTTTTTGCCAGTCGCGTTTGAATATATTTACGCCTGAGTTCTTTAATAGAAACATATGATTGACAAGAAGTTTCTTTATTTTTTCATAGTTTTTACGTGTGATACATTTTTTGACAAAGTGAATTAACGAGTAAAAAGTAAGAAAGCCATTTTCCCGTATATGTTTGAAAGTTACCTAATAGCATTTTTAGGCCAGAATTGACATTTTTACTTAATAGGCCTGATTGTGTTTGCCCACATGTGGATAATTTCTCTTCTAAATAATGGCACTATTTTCTACTGTTCTGTTTTAAATCTGTTTTATCGCGAAATTAAGTTAGGTACATACGAGGAGTAATTCAACTTTATCATTGTCTCTACTTGTCATTGTATCATTTTTATAACTTTATTTTCAAACAACAATAAAGCAATAACAGTTATATAAGGTTTATAATATGATTCTAGTTATTAGCTTTTTTGGGGCCAGCTTAAGAAACAAGTCAGGTCTTTTTCATCCGTTCGTTCCAGGCTATTTTCAGCATTTATTTTCATACATTAATTCTTAGAGAGATAATAGTTGCAAAATATTTCGTCATAATTACTGCTTAATTTAATTGTTCTTAGTTCCAGCTAAAGTATCTAACAATATCACAATCAACGAGCAACAACGCGTCATTTGCTGCTCGCACATTGGTCACTAATAATTTAATATTGCTCACTAGTCACTACTTAGGTCAACTCTCCACGAAAACTCAACTTTATTTTTCCTATCATGTTGTTCCGCTTTTTGTGCCAAACGCTTCAAAGCATATCTTGAGTGAATTATGTACTGTCAGTTACTACAATAGTGCTGATTAAGCTCAAAATATCTTGGTGATTAGTTATGAATTGTCTCACAAATTCAATGCAAATATCTTGATTTTAAATTTTATTTTAAACAATTGAAGTATATATTCGTAGACGTCAATCACGGTAGCACCGTCTAACACTCTAAC
The DNA here is from genome assembly GCA_030248245.1 of Trissonchulus sp. WLG1_4. Lineage (NCBI taxonomy): Eukaryota > Metazoa > Nematoda > Enoplea > Enoplida > Ironidae > Trissonchulus > Trissonchulus sp. WLG1_4. The sequence goes on along the minus strand of JASANF010003348.1, from coordinate 66,321 downwards.
GTGCATTTTATTATGCGATGATGCAAATTATGTAAAGCATTAAATGCCTATGTAAAATTAAAGTGAATATCTGCTTAAATTTTTTCAAATTGACATTTTAATTTTTATTCTTTCAGCAAAAAATGTAGCTGAACAGTTTATTCTATCGAGTATAAACTTGAGAATATAACACAGCTTAAATGTTTTTGACAATTCCAAGTTGCATCGCATCTCAAACGTTTTGAACAGAATTGAACCCATTTTAGGTTACAGTTGCTGTTCCTTTTTTTCTATATCTCTTAACGTCACATTCTTCTATTTTCCTAAATTTTACCACAACTAGCCTTGTGGAGAACTTTTTCCCTGAGAGAAAAACTCTCCAAGTCAAGTTCTATTCTTGACACACTCAACTTGGTTCTAGCTTTGTCTCACATCACATGTTCTAGAGTAGGTAAAAAGTTCATGAGGTTATTTTGCCAGCCTTTTTTCTGTCTGCCAGTTTCAGCGCTGTGGTTTTTTTCTTCGCTGCCTTTCCGGCCAAAAAGCGTCACTGCTTTTGCCCAAGCACACGTTTATAGATATAGCAAACTGTCCTACCTCCCTCTCTCAACCCATCGCTTATTTGTTTAATTCACTGTCGGGTCTCTGTATCATTCTTGTGTTCGTGCACTTAGGCAGCTCTAGGTATTGAATTTGCTTCAGTTTTGCTGTGATATTAAATTCGGTTTCTGTTAACTAAAAAGCTTTTTTGATTTAAACGAGATGTAGCTTTCAAACGGTATCGTTTTTGTAACAAAAACCATGATAAAAGTATACTTGACATTCAAGCAATTACGTTACTACATATCAGTATTTGTTTTGCAGTTTCACCGTACTGATTATAGAATTTAAAATTAAGCTTATAGGTACTAGGTAGCAACCACATAATAGGTTTTCAAAACATTGTGAAAAAGATCATGTTAATGTGTTGGTTGTTTAATTTGAACAGACGTACAACTGTAAGTAATATGTAAATATAGACTCCGACCTAAAGTTTGACCATGTCACATTTGCGATCAAGTTTCTATATTACGTACTTCATGTGACGTCTTTAACCTCAGCACAAATTCTATGTCTTTACCTTTCTTCAGTTTTCCTAGAATCAAACTCAAAACGTTGGAGACCTTTCCATCTAGGGAAGAGTAAACATTTTGTGCCACAGACTCACACAGGCATAAAAGCTAGCCTCATGCCCGACTACTGCTCCATTAGCAATTTTATTTAATTTGTTAACTGCCTGAACTCCGCCTAATAGCATAGGAATGTGACATTTTGCAACGTGCTTTCAGGAAAAACTGTTTCAAAAAAGTCCTGTCTGATTTGACTTTAGCTTTTATTTTTTAGAAAGCTTTAATTTCGTTGAATTGTTTTTCGTAACTTGAATTTATAACATGTTGACATTATTTTTATTAGTAACTAATAAAATTACTAGAATGATACATATTATGGGAGAGTTCAGTGCTAAAACGAGTTTAAAAACGTGTTTTTTGCAAGTTACCTACAAGTAATGACTAATAACATTCTAATTCATAGAAGCGCATGTCACATTCAGACCTTTTTACAAGTTTCAGCTAAGACTGTTTTTATCCACTCATTTATAAATTGTTTGCAAATTTCAAAGCTGTATTACCATTTTTGTAATTCTAGGTTTATTTTGTACAATTTTAACTATATGTTATTTTTAGTACCTGTTTTATTTCAATGTACCTAATACCTATGTACTTATCAGCATAAATAAGCTTACGGCATTTACCATACTTGCTTAGACAATGATAAATTATGAATGGTATTGGTATGAACAAATGCCTGCTGATTCAGTTGGCAAGCAAAACCTGCTCAGGTGATGTTTCGTGTTTTCTTCATAAATCAATGATGCGCTCATCGTCAGTGACCGAATTCAGTGACCGACATTATTTACCGATTCCGGCACCTAAAATCTTAAGCCGACCCAATAGCTTAGATGAGATCATGGAGCCCCCTCTTGGCATGTCTCGTGATTTGAGCTGTAACAGTTCATTTTCTGGCTCAAGCATTCAGTCCCGTCGAAGCAACCGATCCGCAGCCAGCTATATGTTGCCTAGAAAATCACTTAGCATCAGACTATACCGACGAGAGTTGCAGGTATGGCAGCAGTATTTTACTTTTCAAAAATTAAGGTTTAGTCAATCAACCACAAGGATAGGTTTAGAATTTTGTTTATTAATGTATGCATTTTACTAGGGTCAGATTTGAATTTAATCGGTAATAAATCAGCAGCATGTACTTAAAGATACGCAACAAACAACGATTTTTCAGCCTACGTTCAATCATATGCTTTGTTATATTGTTAAATAAAATTTAATATAGTTTAGTTTGCCAAATCCCATGTTGAAAAACGTCACACGTTTTTTTAAACAAAACCGCTCTTAAGGACAGCATAGTTTGAGTTTGAAGCTTTTAGAGCAATGTTTCGGACAGAAATTTGGTTTTCAGCTCGTCTTAAAATCGTGTTCCACCGTGACCGTAGCTGCGGGTGGTTCTTAATTTTCCATTTTCTGTTTACATGCTCATGTGAGAAACATTGCTTTAAGGAAAAAAACCAACTTCTGAAGGGGACTAAAGCGCTTGTGCATAACAGCAGCTCTCAGTTGTTTGCGTAATGCTTTTGTTTGTGTTCTGTTCAATTTTGTTTGAATGTCAGTCTATTTGCTGATTTTTTTGCGCAGTAGTTTTAGTAGGTACAGGTATATTGTGAGTGTTAGTTTCTTAGTCCACTGATCAGTTATCGTCCGGTATTGGCCTTTGTGTGACAATTATGGTTTGCTATTGCTGCTTTGTAATTGGTCAGATTCTGTCTCTCTGTTCAGAGCCAAGCTTTATCCAGCAGACGCTCTGTTTCTTGAAACCTATTGCTTTTGACTCTTTCTTGACCAGTTGACCTTGATCTAATCAACCATAACTATGACTTGCTCTTGACTTGACCTTGATAAGCCTGCTATACACAAGTAAATTGTACGTACGTATATATTAACCGATGTACGTGTGTATATATCCACGTGCAATCAAGAACGTTCTTATCTAATTTGCATAAACTTTACGACAGAATTGCAACACTAAAACTTTGCGCCAAGGCTCCTTCAAATATTGTTTGTGACAATAACCTGCCAAATTGACGAGTTTTTCCCGCCGACAATAATAGTGTAATCCTCAGCGAAAACAAGTAAGCTAAAATGTTTCAAAACTCAGAACTGGAATTTTTGTCGCATTCAGAGTTGGGTTTGACGCTATTTTAAACTTTCAAACTGACAGTTTTCAACAGTATGATAAGCGTGTAAATTAGGCTCGAAATAAGCAGCTTTTACTTGCCCGAAGTTGTAATCAGTTTTTGTTGGTGTTATCGAACTTGCGTCGCAAAAACTTGTTTGCCGTTGATTTGATTTGATGCAATCATTATCATAAAATGGTTTTGATTACATCACAAAATGGCTTTTACTTCACAAACCGACTGTTTATTTAGCGGTCTATGGTTTTTATGTTTGCTGTGAAATGCCTGTAAACAAACATTTTAAAAAGCTATTAAATGCAAAAATGGGTGGGTTTTTTGCGACTGAAATGTTGTCATGAGCTAAAAATTGGACGGTTACTTGACTGACGTTAAGTTTAACTGTCAAAAATGCTGCGTTTTGTGACGCAATGATTTTCGGGTCAAAAGGGGCGAATTGAGTAGATATTAGATAAGCTTTTTTTCTTGATTTTCGCGGCAATTTACAAACGACTGTTGTTAAGTGTGTTGGATTTCGTATTAGGCATATAATAGTGTAACAACTGTATGTTAGGTAAATTATTAATAGGTATATGAATATTCCACTCAGAATCTTTAGAGCTAGCAACTATTAAGGTTACCAATTGAGCCTACTGGCTATCTTTATTAACATAGACTTCTTCCAGCTTGCGGGTATAACTTAGGAAAAGGCATTGTGGCAACCTTAAATATAAATCTGATAAAGTAATAGTATTTTAGAATACAATTATAGAACTATTAAGTGTAGATTCATACTTATTAAAGGTCGACTGATACTCACAGCCACATGGGTATTCCGTTTCCGTCCAGCCGGAAATATGAAATATTGCATATAATATGCAAGTATGAATCGACCCTAACTAACATTGATTCCAAAGTTATTCTCACTTATTCTGTTTTAGGCATTGCAAGGACGTCGCTGCGGATTTGACGCGTTCAGTCCCATGAAAATGGGCTTCAGCCACTACAAATTTTGGCTCTACGGCTTCAACTCAACTTTGCTGTTGCTCCTGTCAATTTTCGTCGGCCTTCTGGTGTCTAGTCTTTGTCACAAGCGACTCAATTTGTTTCCCCTCCATCTCTATGATTTCAGTTTCATCTGCGTCTATCTATTGCTGACGCTGCAGTACACGGTTCTACTGACTGGCATCTTTGCTATTTGTTTCTCCAAACGGGTGCTGTTGTATGTGTATTGGCTGGGTACGTTTTTCGTTCTGCTATATTTTAGGGTGGATTTTACAAAAGTGGTTTTATGAAACCATGGTTTTTTTCGTACCTATATGATTTGCACATAATTTCATTACAAAATGTCGCCTTATTCGGTATAAATTTTGTAGATTTTCTTAAACAACGGTCTTTTGGGCTGTTAGTCGTGTAACTCATCCTCAACGCTGTTAAGCAGACCAGCATCTGACAAATCCGAGTGTCAATCAATGTAAAGATTTCATACATAGCTACATCTGTTTTTTTCCATTCAACCCATGTTAATTAGGTACAAAAAATTTATGACATTGAAAATACTGAAAATAAAAATATGACGTGATTTTGTGCCGGTGTCACGAGCAAAAGTGTCCCCCCAACAATGACCAAAATATTTCCTCCAAGGACACTTGCCTAGTCAAAAGTGTCCCCCGGAGGATAGGAAAGACACTTTTCCCCGTGACACCGGCTTTAAGGAACATACGGCTGTAAATATGAATAGACCCGTGATAGAAAAAGGAGTATCAAGCAACTTATGTACGTTTTTGAACCTGTTTCAGGTATGGGTTTGATGATAATTTTTGACGTGTGCCTTGGACTGGTTTGGGTGGGCAAGTTCGACACCCTGCATTCCACAACGTTCGACTATCAAATTGAGTTGTTGCAAAATCGATACTGGACCGATACGGCCGTTCAGCAACTTTGGGACGACGTTCAGCTTTCCTTCAAATGTTGCGGAGTCACAGGTCCCAGCGATTTTTTGCAAAACTACACAAAACGCGAGCGTCAGCTTTTGGCTCTTGACGGTGCAGTTATGCTGAATTTGAAGCTACCAAATTCTTGCTGCGACCAACCTACCATTTTGACCAAAAATAACCTAACTTCGGTGTGCGCGGTCCCAGTAGCTTTCACGAGAGGCTGTAATTTTCCTGTCATGAAATGGCTGCTTTATCAAAGCGATACCCTTTTTATCATGGGTTATGCAATTATTTTCATGATAAAAATAATTTTTGTCATTATTCTACGCAAAGAATTGGAAGAAATGATAAAGGAAATTTTCAATACTCGTTTCAAAAATATCGCCGTGAATTCTTCTGTCTCTGTTTTGGACGAAGTTGACAATCACTCGACCAATACAGCGCAAAGTTTGCCCAGTTTGTATCACAACGTGACTAATTCCACTCATGCTATTGCTGATAAAATGGACAGTGTTTAAAGTTTGTTTGGAAGCTAAACAAATACTTGAAACAAATCTTGTATTTGGACAAAGTTTGTGTGGCCTGGGTTTAAATTATAAATTTGCGAAAGCAAAGTTTCTTTTCGTGTAAATAGAAATGGATTTTGGTACCAATGTCACTTTTGAGTTCGTGTCGATGTCACGTACCCAAGAATCAAACTTTTTGTTTCTGGGCCTAAACTAAATTATATACTTTGACCAGAATGTAATTTTTCGTTTACTGAGGTTCGTAAAAACTGTTTTTCGCAAAACAAAAATTACGGCAGGTTCAGTGGCAGTTTTGTACTGACCAGTAGCTTTTTGCTTATGGCGATACGAACAGCGGGTAATAAGTATATATGAGTTTTGATCATGTTCTGTATCTCCTTCGATGGTTGATACAAATATATAGCGTTGAATTTGTGTGTATTTTATGTAAATAAAATTATTTTACGGTAATGTAGTACATATTAAAGAATCATTTTGAGTTTTGATGCCCAAGTCGAAGCCTTGAAACGCAGCAAAACAACTGGTCTCTCTGCGATAACTTTCCTCATTCCTGCAACTGAAACTTTATTACAGACTGTACGTATATATATATATATATATATATATATATAATATATATATATATATATATAATAATATAAATATATATATATATATATATATATATATATATATATATATATATATACCTACACCTTCATATACATGCTTCACCAGATTTTTTGAAACTACATACATCCTATTAACATAGCCACTCGGCAGGTAAATTTAAACCATTTAATTATCATTACATTACATAATTACATTATTATATTATTTGATACTCAAATTTAAACATAACTCTGCCATTGTAAAGTATAGGTATATATGTCAAAGTGACACGTTACATAACCTTAGTTACAACACCACGTGCAACACACTCAACCTAATCGTACCAATGCGTATGATTTTCGTTTCTGCGAACATGAACAGGCTCTAAGGGCCTTTTTCTAAAATGGACTTAACTGGACTTGACTTAACTGGACTTAATTAAGTCCGGAATTTTGGAATGCAAAATCGGACTTAAGTGGACTTAAGTGGACTTAAGGGGGTAATTGCGTTTTTAGGTGTTTTTTTAAAAAGCCATAGCTCAGCGTTTACAAATTCAAATCACAAGCGGTCTTTTGCATTAGGTAGAACAATATTTTTCCTAAATGTATGCCATGCCTTGAAATTTAACCTTTGTTTTTCTTTCCAGTATAAGCGACTAAAGAAAGGTCCTTTCCAAAATATTAAAATTTTTTACAAAAAGTTTGCGCCACAGCTCTGAATCATACGATTACCTGTTGGGGCTGAAAGTTGGTAAGGTTTTTGACATGTTTAAAATCCCCAGGCATGTCCCCCACTTTTTTAATAACTAGTCAATTTACTGAGAAATTAGCTGAAAAGCAAACGCACCGAAAATTTTAGATATTTTCTTGTAATTAAAACCCTCTAAAAATGTCCACAGGTGAAATTTCAAAAAAGTGAGAGACATGCCTGGGGATTTTGACCTTTACAATACTGTCCCAAAAATTTATGCTCAGGCGTCACTTATAACTTGAGTACTGGTGGCGCAAAGTTTACATAGGGCCTTTTCATAAAAAGATTAAAAATCGAAGATTAAAATAAATCTTTTTATGAAAACGACATTAAAATTCAGTTGCAGCTAATGAAGATTAAAAATATTAAAAATTCATAGTTTGATTGCAGCGTGAATTTTTAATCTTGATTTTATGAAAACGTGATTAAACACTTTTAATATTTTTAATATCGCTGATCAATTTTAATATTTTTAATCTTTTTATGAAAAGGCCCATAGAAATCACAAAAACCTCGAAAACGCAACTACCACCTTAAGTGGACTTAACGCTGCCAGTGGACTTAATTAAGTCCAGTCGCATTTCTAAAATATCACCGGACTTAAATTTAAGTCCGATCGCATTCCAAAAATAACAGTGGACTTAAGTTGCCGCTGGACTTATTTAAGTCCGACTTAACTTTTGCACGTTTCTAAAATGGACTTAATTAAGTCCACTTAAGTCCGCGGACTTAAATTTACACGTATTTGGGAGAATTTTAAGTCCGCGTAACTTTACGCGGACTTAACGGATTTAAGTGCTTGATAGCTCTTACATAATCGTTTATAACTTTTGACATACTGAACCGATTTAGATGATCTATATGTCAAATGATAGCTAAATAAATGGGCTTTTTCATGACATATTTTTTAAGTCTTTTATTTTTTTTAAAGTTTCTATATGGCTGATAATTAGTCTTTTTCAGTCGATTACTGGCATTTTTATGCAACGTATAATGTTTCTTTTTGGCTGAAATTTCAAGTTTAGAGCTGATAACCGTTGTAGGACTGAATTTTAAAGTTTGTAATAACGTAATTTTCTTATAAAGCTTAAAAATTTTGTACCACTAACGAGTGTAGTAAATGTGGGTTTTCAGACTTACGCTTTGTCAAATATGGTTGAAAATAATCCAGATAAGACTATAGTGACACATATATAAATCCTGCTGAAAAATAATACGACACAGAAATTACTTGGTGTCGAGCAGTCATTAGTTGACCAAATTTGTTGTCCTAGAGTGTTTCTTGTTATGGGCACTTTTGTTGTTTTTGATTGGCCGGGTGTTATTGATTACTCGCATACATGTACACGGGGTCTCGGTCTGAGGGGGGCTTGTCCCAAAATTTTCGACATTTTAGGGGGGTTGGTCCCAATTTTTTGTCCCAAAAACGCAAAAATTTCTAGTTTTTGCCTAAAAGTGGGAAATTTTTTGCGAAATTCTGATTTTTGTAGCGATTTTTTTCGTTCTTTGCTCATTTTTAAGCATTTTAGGGCGATCTGAGGCAATTTTGGAGTTTCAAGGAGGGGGGGCTTGTCCCGACGGGTCAAATCTGAAGGGGGGCTTGTCCCGGAATTTCAATCTGGGGGGGCTTGCCCCCCCCCCCCAGACCCCCCCATGTATATCTGTGATTACTCGTCTTCATCACGTGGTCCAGGTTTGTCATTTTTAGCCAATGACATTTGAGTCTTCACTATGTCTCGACCAGAGTGCCGCATCATCTTACATGTGCGTCTGCATTTGCGAAAACAACATAATTGTTTGTTTTTGCATGTGTGAAGTTGATCAAGAATTAACAAAAAGTAAAAGTAAAGTAAAGTCCTTGTCCCTGTCTTTATATATGGGTGATTAATTCATACTCCTTGAGGACAGAAAAGCACTCTTTTACACGTGAAATAATGCTCAAACTCGACTGGATTAACTGCGTTTCGTTGAAAATAACTTAAAAGTATATTAATCGCATTTGCTAATCAAAGTAAAACTGAAATTAAAATAGCTCAGAACGGGATGGCCGTACAGGCCCAAGTGTAGTGTCCTACATGGCCAAATTTGGCCAACTTAAGGGGGTAGTGTCGCGAAAGCAGTCGATTTTGCGTAACTGTAAAACATTTTTAGAAAAATATAAGATATCATTCTTTATATATTTTGAAAATATATGTTGAGGCAAGTATTTTCGCCATTTTTTTATCAAAATTGATGCAGTATACTGTTTGCAGTGAGGTCGCAAAGTCGGAAAAATGACGTTTTAAAAACCTATTCACATTCGATTTTTTCGTCACAATTAGCAACTTATTTGTTTAGGTTGTTTACACAGACTAAAAGGATATATGTTGTAGTTTATGCACACAAAATTTAGTGCAAATTACTTGAGTGGTTGCGGAGTAATACCTGTTTGAACTGTTAAACTGTGCGTAAACAGTGTAGTACTCACAGCAATAATGCTAAATTGTGAAAAATTTTTTATGACGCTTATTTTAAAATAAAAAGAAAAACGAACCTTCATTTTTCATTTTTCTTATTTGTGGCAAAAAACCGTGCGTCGACACGTTATGTGTGCTTCACAAGCTGGCCAATCTGATATCTGGCTGAATTAGTTGAATTATCATGTCCTTATTGTGTAATGTCTGGCTTACAATCGGTGATTGGTTCAAGATATTGGTAGATATTGGTAGTCTACTGTTTGGCAGTACTTATTTAACACACTATAGCATTGGACTAGTTTCTCAGTGAACGTACAAGTTCAAAGCAAAAATATTTCTTTTTGCAACCTATGAGCAAAACTGCTTTCGCGACACTACCCCCTTAATCAGTTGATGGATATACGTAGTTAGTTAGTTTTGTTTCGAAGAATTGTTAACTGTTCTGCCTAAATGTTGGATGATGAGAAATAAATGAATCTGAAAAGACATTAAAAATAATTTTAAAAAAATTGTAGGGCAATCGGGGGCGTCCTGGTCTTTGCTGTGAAGTGGTCAATTGGCAGCTGTTGGCCAACTTGGCCAACTTCAATGGCTAACTTGGCCAACTTCAGTTGGCCAACTTGGCCAGCTTAAGTTGGCCAAATCAACTTGGCCAATTTGGCCAACTTAAGTTGGCCAACTCAACTTGGCCAACTCAACTTGGCCAACTTAAGTTGGCCAACTCAACTTGGCCAACTTGGCCAACTTAAGTTGGCCAAATCAACTTGGCCAACTTGGCCAACTTGAACCTCCGATACTTTCACTATTTGAAATAAAGTCAAGTTCAAATCTCGAAGTTTACATTTTAAATTTTCATTTTCATTAACTGACGAACTAACTTGAAAAAATTAACTACATAGAGGATTAGAACTTGACTTCATTTCAAATAGTCAAAGTATCGGATGTTCAAGTTCTCCAAGTTGGCCAAGTTGAGTTGGCCAACTTAAGTTGGCCAAGTTGGCCAAGTTGAGTTGGCCAACTTAAGTTGGCCAAGTTGGCCAAGTTGAGTTGGCCAAGTTGCCAAATTTGCAACAAAGTTAACAGTGTAGGACACTACACTTGGGCCAAAGTACATATGAATTAATCGCAGGTTAAGAACAGTATCGAAGACTTCGCAAGTCTAAATCAATCTGAGGCCAATGACGAACCACAAGACCATACTGAACACAGAAACAGCTCTTAAATGCGGGCATACACCAGCCTTAAACGAAAATTTTTGTTTTAGAATGGTATAATACAGTTGTCACAACTTTTTAAAGTTGTGCAGGATGTAATTTAAAAAAAAAATAAAAGCATAAAAAATTTTAACATTTACATGGCTGAAAAGCGCAATTTGTGAGCTTTCGAATGACGTATTACACATGCAGAACGGTAAAACTAGTCAAAAGTTATAAACATAAACTCGTAATCCACACAGAGTCTTAAAAGCCGAAGTTATTGTAGGAATGAAATCGGACTTAATTAAGTCGGACTTAATCGAGTCGGACTTAATTAAGTCTGCGTTCCAAAAATACTGGACTTAAGTGGACTTAATTAAGTCCGCTGCAAATTTAAGTCCACTTAAGTCCGACTTAACTGGACTTAAACATGCAGCGGACTTAATTAAGTCCACTTAAATCCGGTATTTTTGGAATGCGTTTAAGTCCACTTAAGTCCGCTGGTTTAAGTCCAGTTAAGTCAAGTCCAGTTAAGTCCATTTTAGAAAAAGGCCCTAAGCCTATAAACACAGTTTCCCAGCATTGAATGATTAGCAGTGACACGGGACTACTTGAATTATTTCAACAATATATTATTTGAAACAATTTAAGGACTGAGAAACAATCACAGATTGGGTCAGAAATTTTTAGTCAGATGCCCCGTCCTATTATGTACTCTTGGTGCTATTTGGCCTGTTTGGCATTTTTGGAATAAAAACACATGCTGAAAAGACAAAAAGAACGTGAGAAAGAAAGAAACATGACAAATGACAGAAAGACAGAAAGAAAGAAACATGACAATTACCTTTAAAAACAAAATCAAAAAATTATAAAAGGACACAAGAAAAAACTGAACTATTTAAAATTGATAACAATATATTTTCAAAAAACCAAAAGACAAAATTAAAAGGACGTTTTCAAAATCGATAAAGCACGAGAACAAACAAACGTCGCTGTAGTGTCTGGAATTGCGCTTCTCAGCTACATAGGTTCTCCATTTATTTTTGTTTAAGGCTTTTCTCTTTTTAAATGTTTTACCATTAATATATATATTGTTCAAGTGTTTAATGTTTTAAACTGTTTAAATTTTTAAGCATTGCATTGACTGTTAGGTTACCAAAGAGTTCAGCTCATGCTTTTTGTACTTGAGTTTGGGTCTTATTCATAGCTACTGCTCGATTGGCAGCAAAAAATACAGCTCCACTACGCGCCCATGCTATCGACTGATCAGTTTTTGTCTCCGCCGCCACTTGAGGACTACGAAATTTTAGCAGAACTAAGACCCGAGATTTCACCTCTGATCCAAATAACATGTACATACATGGATTTACGGAACTATTTAGTAGACCGAATATATGCAACCACTTCATAACTGCCTCACCACTAAGTATTCCGCTACTGTTCATATAGGGCAGAACCCAGTAAGCTGCGTCGTATATCACAAGTACAGCGCATACAACGGCAAACTGTAAAATGATTAGTTTCTCTTTTTTTAGGTTAGCTTTACCAGTCGCATCATTAGTCGCCTTTGAAAGCCGTTTGACCTGAAACATTAATTTGTTACAAACAGTCAGACTTGCCAACGACTAAACTAAACTAAACTAAAGTTAAACTAAACTAATGTTACTACTATTTTAATATTTATTCATTGCAAAAGACCAATTTTTGTACCTATATCTAAAAGACACTATTTAGAAACTGCATTGCGAAGAATGGTTATAAATGACACTGTCACAGCTGGCGCGTTATGGCTACCGGTTCTGTATTTAGCTAGGTACTCCGCAGATGTAATGGTAATCAATTGTCAAAACAGAAAGCATAAGCAATGCGCAATTAGTTATCCCTTTCTGCAAGAGTACATACCTACATAAGAGAGTGTCTTGTCTATATAGAGTCAGTACTCTTGTTTTCTGTAATCAAACTTACTTGAACAAAAATAGCCACGTAAGTTATTATAACAAACAGAACAGATGAATTGGAAAACAACATGTCGACTAACAGCGAACCATCGGTTACATTTAGTCATGACACAATCATAAGTGAAAGCGTACTCTACGAAAACGTATTGGCATCCGCATACTGTAATAGTTGTTGCCATTACCACACCAACAATCCAACAGCTTAAAATTAGCCCTTTCACTATGGTAGGCGTAAAGTAGTTTGAATAGTTTTGTAACGCCGTTACTGCGATTAGGCGATTTATAGCAATTATGCACATATGCAAAATTATGTTGAACCATGCCATAAATCCGAGATAACCCACTACGCGGTTGAACCATAAAGGCATTATCGATTCTCCAAATAATGTCACGGGTATTGGATAAATTAGCCCGCATATCAAGGTAATGCAATCAGGGGCTGCTAGGGACAAGGCTAATGAGTAAAAGGAATTCTTAAAAGTTGATTTACGTCCTTCCAAAAACACGTAGCAGACTATACCATAAGCAACCAGACCCAACACTGATATCAATGAACTAATTCTAAAGCATCACTCACAGCAGATTGTCTCTGAGGGCCTGTTTCAAAATTGGACTTAACTGGACTTGACTTGACTTGACTTAATTAAATCCTGAATTTTGAAACAGAAAATCGAACTTAAGGTGGTAGTGTCGCCAAAGCAGTTTTGCTCATAGGCTGCAAAATGAGAACTTTTGCTTTGAACTTGTACGATCACTGAGAAGCTAGTCCAATGCTATACTGTGTTAAATAAGTACTGCCAGACAGTAGACTACCAATATCCACCAATATCTTGAACCAATCACCGATTGTAAGCCAGACATCACACAATAAGGACATGAAAATTCAAAAAATTCAGCCAGATTTCAGATTGGCCAGCTTGTGAAGCACACGTAACGTGTCGACGCACAGTTTTTTGCCACAAATAAGACAAAAGAAAAATAAAGGTTCGTTTTTCTTTTGATTTTAAAATAAGCGTCTAATCTTTTCACAATTTATCATTATTGCTGTGAGTACTTCACTGTTTACGCACAGTTTCACAGTTCAAACAGGTATTACTCCGCAACCACTCAAGCAATTTGCACTAAATTTTGTGTGCATAAACTACAACATATGTCCTTTTAGTTTGTGTAAACAAACTAAACTCAAATTTGACAATTGTGACGAAAAAATCGAATGTGAATAGGATTTTAAAACGTCATTTTTCCGACTTTGCGACCTCACTGCAAACAGTATACTGCATCAATTTTGATGAAACTTGGCGAAAATACTTGCCTTAACATACATTTTGAAAATATATAAAGAACGATGTCTTATCTTTTTATAAAAATGTTTTACAGTTACGCAAAATCGACTGCTTTCGCGACACTACCCCCTTAAGTGGACTTAGCTGGACTTAATTGGACTTAACGCTGTCAGGGGACTTAATTAAGTCCGATCGTGTTTCAAAATAAACGTCGGATTTAAATTTTAAGTCCGATTCTGTTTCAAAATTATCAGTGGACTCAAATCGTCGCTGGACTTATTTAAGTCCGACTTAAATTTAGCGTGTTTCAAAATTGGACTTATTTAAGTCCACTTAAGTCCGCGGACTTAAAATTACATGTAATTGCTGGTGTTTTAAGTCCGCGTAACATTACGCGGACTTAACTGACTTGAGTGCCTGATTGCTCTCACAGTGTCATTTGAAACAATGGTCGAGGCGTTAGGATCCATCAAAACAAAGTTGTTGCAAACTGCTCACTACTCAGAGAAGAAATGATTATAGTGTGAGGAGAAATAAATATAGGTACCTATGTTGGTTTCGTATTGACAGCAATTATATAACTAATTGTTAGAGTTCGTATTCGACTTTAAGTAAAACTTCACGGACTAACTTTAAAATTTCTAAATTAATTACCTAAAACTTGACAAACAGTCAGCAGGTGGAATCACATCAGGAATCATGAGTGACACAGAAGGTTATTTTAAATTTTTATGACTTCGGGCCATTTATAAGAAATTTCGCCTGCAAAGAGCCTAAGGCTTTTGCACAAGTAATACTGGATCTGGAAGTAATCAAGGCACCTGCGTTCCTTATGACACATTTCGATTGGCAACAGTTGAAAACATTAACTAAAGTTATGACCAAAGAATACTGGACTCTGAGAGTCTGAGACAAACACAAACAAGCTATATAATTAAGAAGGAATTGCAAGCATCAAGATTACAGCGAATAGTCACATAATCAGTTTACTTGTTTTACCTCAGAGTGCAGCAATTTCTGGTCAGACTTTAGGGGTGGAATGCATAAAGACAGTCTTAGCTCAGTCTTGCCAAGAGTACATAATAGCTTTTCACTCTATATAGAAGAAGAGTGAGACACTCTCCAGCCTGCCTGTGTTCTAGCACAGGCAGATGCGCTGGTCGTTTTCAGGCTACATGTTGACATTCTATGCAACATGTGACTGGCCAATCAGCGCGTAGATTCCCTGCGTAACACACTTTAGTATATAATCGCTGATGCGTTGATAAGCATTAAGATAGGGATAAAAGCTTAATAACTCATTATTTATTCATAGTCTGCTTGTAAAAACATTAAAAAAGGTTTGCAAATACCTTTGGGGATATTTTGGCAAACTTTCAGCGAAATTGATTGAGAAACTTTTGAGATATAAACTTTTCTGAATTTCTTCAAAGTTTCTCAATCAATTTCGCTGAAAGTTTGCCAAAATATCCCCAAAGGTATTTGCAAACCTTTTTTAATGTTTTTACAAGCAGACTATGAATAAATAATGAGTTATTAACCTTTATCCCTATCCCTTTTTATGATTGGAGCACGTGCACAGGCGTCTGCCAATCAGAGAATAAAAGCTCGCTTCTGATTGGCCAGTCACATGTTGCATAGAATGTCAACATGTAGCCTGAAAACGACCAGCGCATCTGCCTGTGCTAGAACACAGGCAGGCTGGAGAGTGTCTCACTCAACGCAGTCTAAGGGCAGCCTATGTAATGTGTAGAATTTTTCGGTACAATGTTCTAGAAATAGAACGCCTTAGACTGGTTATAACGTAAGACCTTGGTAAGACTGCCTTTATGCATTCTATCCTAAAGTCTGACCAAAAATTTCTGAACCCTGAGACGAAATTGGTGGCGTGATTTTTGTGACTACTCGCTGTATTCTTGATGCTCGCAATTTGTTCTTTTCGTAATGAAATCGCGTGTTTCTTTTTGTCTCAGTGTCCAGCAATTTTTGGTCAAACTTTAGTTGTTCTACATAGTGCTGTGCTTTGACCACTACAGTCTACACATTTTTAATTTTAACTTTTTCAATTTATATTTACTTTTTTATATTTATATTTTATTACAATACCTAGTGTACTGTAATGCTATTAATCTTTTTTATGTTAGCGATAATTTGCTTTCGTGTCAATAAACTATGCCTAGTTATTTACGGTCAGTAAATTCAGTACCGATACCGATATCTTTTGCTGATCCTGATAAGGCATTTAGGCTCACATGAGAAAAAGTTGTGGAGGTCCCCAAAATTTGGCCGGAGCCACGCCAAAATTTTGATCCCGTTACAAGTATCGGGAGAGGTGTACCTAAAATATGGGAGCTGTTACATGTATGACTACAGTAACGAATTGCACGCGTTCCGAGAGCTAATGAGTTCTCTCAGGACTCAGATACAAAGTGTAAACACTAAACAGTTGTTGCCCTTGCAGTCACAGAAGTTCGCAGAAACATATTTTCGACCGGGATGAGTTTTTGAGTATTTTTTGCGTTACAAATTCACACTGTTTGTGCTAAAATAAACAAAATTTCGTTTTTAACGCAAAAAACTTGGTTCAAACACAATGATATTCCTTAGCACATCCTAACAAGAGCCCTGAAACAAACAAAAAACAAGAAAATGTTACAAAAGCATGTGTAAACTAGGGATCCAATTAAGAATGTCTTGAAGCTTTGGATTTGTATCTACTGCAGTTTACATATTTTTCTGAAGTTAAACCATGAATTATTCGTGTATATATTTTTTGTGTTGGTCTCTGTTTGTGACGTGATTTTGTCACATACATAACTTCGTGTTCATTTATGTCACGGTGTAAATTTTCCCCCGGTGTAAATTTTCCCCCCCGGAAAAATTACCCCGGTGTAAATTTTCCCCCCGGAAAATTTGCGCCGGGGTAGATTTTCCGGGGGAAAAAATCACACCAACCATATAATTTTACTGTTTTGTGCAATAAATTTAATTTTTTTTATTTATATATTTATTTTTAATGTTTTAAATTTGCACCGGGGTAGATTTTCCGGGGGAAAATTCACACCAACCATATAATTTGACTGTCTTGAACGTATTTTTTTTCGGAACTGGCGATTTTGGCGATAAATTTATCGCCTTTTTGCCCTATTATAAATGCATTAGTTTTCAAATATTTTCACGACAAATAATCAGGGCAGCGCATTTTGAGCCTGCAATTACGGCTGGGCACGGTTACAAAGGTTAGTTTCAAAGGTGTGTACACGCTAACTAGCGGTTACTGCTATTCTCCGCGTGTACACACTAATTATCCGAGTAACCGTGCAACCGTTTACACGTTAAGTATCCGTGT
Source organism: Trissonchulus sp. WLG1_4 (assembly GCA_030248245.1). Taxonomy (NCBI): domain Eukaryota; kingdom Metazoa; phylum Nematoda; class Enoplea; order Enoplida; family Ironidae; genus Trissonchulus; species Trissonchulus sp. WLG1_4. Next base: position 49,015 of record JASANF010003348.1, on the reverse strand, counting down.
AACCGTTTACACATAGTACGTAGTACAGTACAGCACTACACTACACTACGTTTACAGTAAGCGGTTACACGGTTACGAAACGGTCACGCGGTTACTAAACAGTTACACGGTTACCAAACGGTTACACGGTAGGGTTGTTTTGATGTGGAAACTGCATCAAATCAAAACTAGTTTTGATGCAGTTTTGATTTTTGATGCATCAAATCAAATCAATAGATTTTCAAAAGGTCCAAATCAAATCAAATCAAATCAATCGATTTTCAAAAGGTCCAAATCAAATCAAATCAATCTATTTTCAAAAGGTCCAAATCAAATCAAATCAAATGGTTTTTGAGAAGCCCACATCAAATCAAATCAAATCAATTGATTTTTGAGAAGCCCACATCAAATCAAATCAAATCAATTGATTTTTGAGAAGCCACATCAAATCAAATCAAATCAATTGATTTTCGAGAAGCCCACACCAAATCAAATCAAATCAATTGAAAATGGGTCGCATCAAAGCAACCCTATTACACGGTTACATAGCCTAGTTACTAAACGGTTACACGGTTGTATACTAAACGGCATCGGACCCCCATGCCCCAGGGCTAGGCTAGAAGCGGGTCAAAATTTTCGACCCGCGCCGCGACCCAACCCAACCCGCGACTTGACACTCGTGGTGGATAACCCACGACCCAAGCTGGGCCGTATAAGTCGACCCGCGATCCACTTTGATTTTAAGATATCGTTCAAACCTGATGAGTGATTTATTTTAAACTGATGCCAAAGTAGCATTTCCACAGTGTACCTCTATGCATTGTTCACGTTACTACTTTAGCCGAATGAATTTTCAATGAATCTTAATTTTCGATATTGAACATTTTGCTTCGAAAAAAACGGGCCCAGATAATCTATGTATTATATATACTATGATATTACCATACCTTCGAAATTCATAGGCTTTTGTCTAGTCTTAAGTTATCACAGCCTAAAAATAAATGTTGATAAACATAAATGAAAAATATATAATGAAAAAAAATACAAATAAATTTATCGCCAAAATCGCCAGTTTTGAAAAAATAAGTTCAAAACAGTCGAATTATATGGTTGGTGTGAATTTTCTCCCCGGAAAATCTACCCCGGTGCAAATTTTCTGGGGGGAAAATTTACACCGGGGTAATTTTTCCAGGGGGAAAATCCACAGGGGGGAAAATTTACACCGTGACACCTGTCACCGGGTCATCGGGTCAGTCCGGACCGCTTTTTGCTCCGGGTCGCCGGATCACAGGTTGATTTTCACCCTAGCGTTTTAAATTCATTTCCTGAAAGTTTTCGCATCACTCTAGCTCTAGATTCAGCCTAGAACTAATCACCTTAGCACAACGTAGATTCATCCTAGCATCAAGAGTACATAATAAAACGAGTATGACACTCTCCCTATTATACCTTGGCCCTTGCGTCCAATGAGGAGTGCAAAATAGCCTTTTTGTACGGTTGTCAGGGGAGACTACCCCATCAGTTCAAGACATACATATGTAGTACTGAACTAAGAGGGGCGGGGAGGTAACGCAAGACCTTTCTTAGTGTTTGAGAATGGTCGCAGCATGTCCGCGGCGGCCAAGCTGGGGTCCAATAGAATGGCACAATCTTTGAATCTCCTTATTATACACTCTTGCAAATAGTAATAAAATTAGTTTAGTGCGAGTTAACTTCAAATAATTTTCAAGCGATTTTGTTTAGGACCCTCATATGGACGCATGGGCAAAATTCAGTTCGTGTGAAAGAGGCTATAAAATGTGTGAAAGAGAAATGAATAAACAAATGACAATAAGTAATCAACTTTAATTCGATCAAAGATCGATATAATAATGAAAAACAATTAACGCATTTACATCGTAAAGTTTTATAAACAAAAATATACAAATTATAAACTGTAGTATTTTTCGATAAGGTAAAAAATTATTTAAACTGTTTTCACACGAATATTGAACCAGGATTTTTTCTACACTGTTATTTAACACGGGTGGTCTAATCTGGAATAGAAAATAATAGAACGGTCCCTGTACCCTTTGTGTAAATACTGGGCACTGGCTAAACCTTCCCCTTCCCCACAAAATATCAAACAGATAATATAGCGAAAAAAATGATAGAATAAATAGTAAAAACATCATAAATTTGATCCAAATTAATGCCCAAATTCGAGATTCGAGCCCGTTAGGCTGAACGTGTTAGAAATTTTGCTTGCCTTTAACGATTACTTTAACTCTAAATCGCAATTGAAGCCAAATCAAAAACCTGTGGGGTATATTCCTAAACTCGCCCCCTCTCTATGGTATTAAGCTGTGACTTTAAAGTTATAAGACGGACAACACTAGCAACCGTAGGGGGAACAAATAAGTTTTGAATAACAAAGTTATTTCGGTGATTTAAACAGTGTAGTAACAAAACTCCGGAAGTAACCAGGTATATACTGTCTGTCACGCAAGCAGCAGTTTCACATATTTTCCCAACGTTAACATTGTCTTGAATATTTCTGCAGGTTCAGAGTTTTACTTCCTATCTGTTGCTTCCATAATAAGACGGTAAAACTGTTTTGAACTGCGAAACAGATGATCCGGAGATACAGACCCTTTAACATTGAACAATACAAGTCCAACAGAACTACGAAACACGAAAGTACGAACAGCACTATAATTATTATTTGTCACGGACATTATATTATATTATTATTATTATTAATATATATCCATATCACTGTGAATTTTGTTGAAAAACTATATTCAACTTCTCAAAACAGAATTTCACTAGATTTATCGATTTATGTAACTGTGAACTTATGATCATTGGTCAACCAGCAGTGTAATTAAAGTTCATAAGGTGATCTAGTGCGTTTGATCTCAGAATCGAATACAAAAACAATTTCCGGTATAATGCCCTCCGTCCCATATACATTATGCAATCTACAAATGAAACAGCTTAAATTGAAAACTGCCATTAGTCGTTGCAACCCAAACAAGCTTGTGGTTACCGGCAATAATACAAAGAGTACATAATAGAATTAATATGTATTCTTGATCCTATCCCATTATGTACTCTTCTAGATTACACATATAATACACCAATAATTGACCAGTACAAAACGGCACATATGATGAAAACAACACATAAAATAAAAAATAATATGCAGTTATGTCCGGCGCAGTCGCAGTAGGGGCGAACAATGAAGAAGTAAAAAGAAATCAATAGATGACAGCAAGAGGACTTTTTTAATGTTTTAGAAAAAAGTTCTCGGAAATGGGATAGAGGGTTTATTTCGATGAGCCATTACCACAAAATATAAATACCCCAACTTCTTTCAATTTATGGTATGTCCACAATACTATGACCTATTCAAAAAATAATACGATAGGGTCAACTTAACTATTTATAAATATTTCAATAGCACTAGACCTTTATGCACCATACTATAAATTTTTCCGTATGATAGTATTGATATAAGTATACATTCTATTTCTTACTATTATGGCGGCAAAATATAACTGGACACAACATGAGATAATGCGAACCATTGGTAAACGATAAGAGCTTATTATGATAAATGATTCTATGCAATTTAATTTAACTCAATCCAAGTTATATAACACGGCATTCACTATAAAACACACGTCACAACAAAAATCTGTATATACAGAATTAATAATACTGAACGAACACAGATAAACTTTAATATAATTATTAACGTAAGTATCAGGTTATAATACATTAACTAGAAACAAAACTGCACGGAATCGTTTACAGAACCATTCAAAGAGATACGTGAGCAGCTAGAAATTATTCTGGAGTAGGGGAGGGTGTTAAACTTCCAGAAAAGGGGGGAGTCAGTGATGTCACCTCCAACCCCTATTATACTGTCTATTAGTGTTACATGCAGTCGGTGTGATGATACATGGAAGAAAATGTGTCCCATTTACAGTCACTAGAAACATCAAGTCACAAAGTTGCACGAGTCCGGGCCTAGGGGATCAGAAAAAGTCGGAGAAATTTTCAATTTTTAGGCCAAATTTGGTCAATTAGGGACGTATCGGAAATTTCCGACTGAACAACAAAAATCAGCGCACAGACTTTACGAGTTCACCTCCACTGCGTCAAAAAACCCAGGATAAATCTCCTTCAGATATATGTAAAAAAGCATACTGGGGTGACAAAGCAGACATACCCCATTTTTAGAATGAAAATTCATAGAACGGTGTGCCCTTTCGGTTCTCAAGTTTGTAGAAAAAATGTTCTTAACGGACCGAATTCGGCGTGGAAATTCAAAAAGATAGCACACGCAACAACATAAGCACCACCAGCTTATGGAGTTAATTTATCATATTAGTTACGTATATGAAGAGCACAAACCAGAACAGTAGCGTGAGACATACCTGTCACCAAAATCACCAGTTTTCTAAAATTCAATTCGAAAAAGATGCTTTAGTTTTCTCACCAATGGGCGACGACTTTTTTTAACGAAATTGTTTACGTCTGAGAGCTAAGCTTACTCACTCACAAGTTAACGTGTGTTCGCACGAAAGAAAAATTTATTAGATGACATGAACAATTATTAAACATAAACCAATATTTAACAAAATTTTAAAAAAATAAACTACAAAATTTAAGAAAAAATGACGGCAACTAAGTGCCAACCAACCAATCTCTGCAAAACGTATTTTCACCGTTGCACACACTCCCGTGATAAAAGGGCAGCATAATATAATCAAGCAATGTCAAATTTAAGAGTTGTTTTGCAGAGGTTGTTTACAGCACCAGTTTAGTTTGGCATGATGTAGTAGCACCATACAGACAGATCGTCACGTACTGAAAAAATTTAAGTCAGCCAAGTTTCCTTTTTATCCGGTGAAAATTAAAAATTTTCAAAGTCTATAACATCTGATTTCGCATGAAACCTTAACGTTAAAAGTCCTTATAATCTGTCTTAAGAATAGCTTCTTAAGCCAGGTTCATACTTGTCCTTAAGGCCACAGGGACAGGCACAAGGACATAATTTAGTTAGCTGCAGTAAAAACCGGTTACACAAGCGTTACGGCTACCTTTTTATATACGATTTCAACTGACCCTCCCTTATTTATGCGAAAAGTTGGCTTATTTGGCCAGATAAATTTCTTGAAATAGCTTAAAGACAAAGATAAGGGACAAGAACACGGACGACTATGAACCAAGCTTTAATTAATTTAACTGTAAATATAGCGCGTGCCGGGTCTAGCTGGTCTGGGATGTCGCTGATACCACCTGGCCTTCTGGTCTTCTATTTGAGAAATGAGCGTCATGGCAAGGAACACACCCGCTAGCTAAAAAAACAAAAGATTTGAAAAAACTTGCTAAAAACATTTAGCAGCTAAATATCTAACTAGCCAAAAAACATAATGTGAAAAAATGCCAAAAATATCACCTTTTTTACAAGGTAAAGTGCTGGGTTATATTATGTGAACACAGATATTATATAAGCAGGACTATTTTTATGGTTCACGAAGCTTTTAGGTTGAAGTTTTTAGGCCAACTGAATAAAAAAACACCAAATGATGCTGCTCACAATTTTACAATTACCAGCTAGTAATAAATTCAGCTGAATAACAAATAAATAAAAAACCTATCCAATCCGAAAAAGTCATAACTGGCTTTAAAATTCTACACAAATCAACTTCGTCAAATATGACCAAAAATGCTGGAACCTCGAAATGTATAGAAATAACTGACTTTATTAGGAAAAGAGTCAATTGCAAGCATCGAGAGTACAGCGAGTAGTCACAAAAATCACATCCCCTGTTCTGTCTGACGGTTCAGCACTTTCTGGCAAAACTAAGTAAAATAAAAAAAATTTAAAAAATATCATAAAACAACAGGACAGTCTTACGGGAAGCAGAGATGCAGCGAGTATGACGGCTGAGATTATGATCATGTTGTTCTTAGTCCAAATGGCCACAGCCTCTGTACAGCCGCGTGAGTAGATGCTGTTGATAAGTTCGGCCGACTAAAAAATATATGACAAAGATTTAGCTTTACGTTTTTTAGTTTAAAAACTGTAAGTAAGTTTAAAAAATTAGATTTGCTCAAGTCAGATAATCCCAAGTGAAAACAATTTAGTGAGGGGACTATCTTCATCTGACAAAACTGGAATATAAGAATGGTTTATGAGTGTACGGTATGTTAATAATGAAAACCCCTCTGGGCTCGATTCATACTTACAAAGGATCGATTCATATTTACAGCAGTATGTTCGTTACAATTGCAAAATTACAAAATAATCGCGCCACAATTTTATCTAATGCACTATGAGTGGCGTGATCATTTTGTAATTTTGCCGGTTGAACGGATATACGGCTCTAAGTACAAATCGAACCTAAATGTACTGTCTTAGCAAAAAAATGCCCACCAAGCCTACTATACAATTTTCTCCTATTCTAGGGTTGGGCGCTGTCGCGCCAACCCTGACAAAATTCCCACTCTAAAATAGTATACCTACCTATCTACCTCAAAGTATAGAACGGTTCACATCAGTATCAAGCCATCAAGTAAAATAGATCCCATCTGCAGCGTTTTGTAATCTTTACAGTATATACCTGCCGTAAACACTGGCACACAATGATTGAAGTGTTTGAATTAATTCAGTAAATCTAATCTACTTAATCCGAATTTAAAGCCTCACAGTTTTTCGAAGAGCATCAGCACCGCACTCGTGATTGTCGGATACTTCGTCCGGAAACTGAAACAGAAGTCGTTAAAAAAAGACTTAAAAAACAAGAAATCAAGCAAACAATGCTTCAACTTACCCAGACAGATGCTAGCAAGCTATGTTCACAATTTCACAAAGAATAAGGAATAAGCTACGGGAAATAAAAAATATTTAATTTCTTTGTCTCTTCTCCTATCATAATCACAGAAGAAAATTTGAAAAGATGATACGAATAAACAAGTTATAAAAAAGCAGCAGTGTTTATTTTCACAACTAGTTTTACCAATGCAACATTCCTCAACAAAAAATACCTGATTCTACCATTCTAAAAAAATTCTACCATGATGAAATTAAACGATATAATCTACCCTAGTATCCGGTCTGCAACAGGAATAGGGCACCCCGCAGCGCATGGGCGATTGGTTCTGGTCGTCACAGCGATAGTAAATGTTCTCGTTCCAGTCCAAGTAGGCATTGTCCGACACACCGCAACAGCCGAACTGAAACAATAGTAAAGTCACTGTATAAAGCTCGGTGACTACTGACTAGTTTCCAAAAAAAACAAATACTATATAAAGGAATAACTGGTAAAAAAGTTAATTCAATACAACTACAATAATTTTCCCAATTGAATTCTGTTTTCAAGTACTCACTATTCAGGTAAGTCCAGTCTTAATGTGCAGATCATGTCATGAAACTTATTCTCTCAAAAAAATAGTTTTTTAATTTAAAAAAATTATTTAAAAACATTCAGACTGACCAGCGCTTTCCTGCAACAAAATGATAAAGTTTACGGAAATTACAATCGCAGTACCTCTTCCTGGATGAAATCGATAATATCCTTGTTGTCCGGATCGTCAAAATACATCTCAATGAGTCCCTGGGACAGATCTTCCTTCACCAGCTTCAGCAGTCTCGGCCCCACCGCAAAGCCCACTATCCCTGCCACCAACAGCACCAGGAAACTGATCAACAGACTGATCCAAAACTAAAACAGTCACATGAAAAATTCATAATAAATTTTTATATACGACATTGTTTCATATCAACGAGAGTACAACATATTTAATATATACGTATATGGCATAATACATGTTTGATCATTCATTCCATCGTTGTAAAAATATGTATTATATACATCAGCAGATAAGTAAAAATCAAATACGTACATATAAATAAGTTTTATAAAATTAAGAATTACAAAAACTGTTGGTTCGTCATTTACCGGCCACCGTTCGTCATGTCAAGTCAACTCTTTTTTGACGAAACTAATATATGTATATTAGGGATAGACCGCTGGCTCGGCTCGGCTCGGCAAATTGCCTTTGGCTCGGCAATTTTGCCGAGCCAGGCCGAGAGCTGAGACAGTGGTGAATTTTCAAGAACTAACTTTCGAAAGTTTAAAAACTTTTCCCAGAATCCAAAAAGCTAGAGCTGTATATACGGTTTTTGTATTTTTTCGTTAATAAACCGCTCTCTCATACCGTTATATACCGGGGGGAGGGCGGCTGCCCTACCCATTTTTTTTTATTGGAATTACTTCATGTAAGAATATGTGTGTATTAGGCGCACATTTAGGGTACCCCCCTCCCGTTGTAGGTCCTGCACTGCCAAGCGCGTAGTCGGGGGGGGGGGGTTGCGGGGGTCGCGACCTCTCTTTCGGTTGAACTTGAAGAAATTGTCTACAAGGGTCCCCCTATGGTCTTTATCGCCCGGCCGCAAAAATTTCTGATAGGTCTCCTATTGACCAAATTTGGCCTGCAATTCAAAATATTCTCATTTTCTTATGGGGGCTGCCGCCCCCAGACCCCTGCAATTTTGTGGCTTACTATTCGTTGATATTGTCTTTTATCAAAGTCAATGCATGTCTGCAAGAGTACATTCTGCTGAACTTATTTGTGTAATATACTGTCTATGATGTTCCCATCTTTTGTTTTACTTTTCTTGTCGGAAAATATTTCTGATACGTCTCCAGCTGACTAAATACTGCCTAAAAATTTCAAAAATATCCATTTTTTCCTGGGGCCTGCCGCCCCCAGACCAGGGTTTTTTTTGTGCAAAACCCTGTGCAAATGCACACTTTTTGAAAATTTTGCACACAAAAATTAAAATTTTGCACAATAATGCACAGTGCCCCATGGGCCTGGGATATGGTCAAAATGCACTGTTTTTAATGCAAAATCGAACAAAATTCTGGGGGCTGCCGCCCCCAAACCCCTGCATTTAATGGCATACCTGGCGGTATCATCAACGGCATCAGGTTTTTATACTGCTTTTTGGCAAATGGCGCATGATTTGCGTAATTGCTGTTCAAATTGCGAGAGGTTTATTTTTCTAAAAATCGTGTTACACGTTGTCAAAAACCATAAGTCTCTAGCTCCCAAGACCTCCACAAACTACGGCATCTACGTTTCTAAACTAAACTGTCTCACGATGTGGCGGGAATTGTTCCACCCAACCTGAAAATGCCTAGATCTGCCACTGATATGATTTTATGTATATATAACGTAACAAGGGCATACATACCAAGGGGGGATGCTGAAAGTTTCCACCCCAGAAATTTTTTTCCAGTAAAATTTTACACAATGGTCCCCCCTTTGAATTTTATGGCCGGCCAAAAAATTTCCGTTTCGTCTTTTATTAAACAAATTTTGCCCGAAAAATAAAAATTTTCTGCATTTTCAGGGGACAGCCGCCCCAGATGCTGATGAAATGTTTTTCAATGCAAAAATTATTTCAAAATTCTATAAAAGCTCTGGCTTCTTGGGACTAAAGCCCCTAGGCCCCGCAATCACCCAGATTCGCCAACAAAGTGTTGCTTAAACTTGCTTTTTTAATGAAAATTTTATTTCAAAATTCCACAAAAGCTGTGGCTTTTGGGGCTGCCGCCTCCAGACCCCCGCCAATTATGGCATACACATTTTTGCAAGATTAAGTCAAGGAAGGTGGGTCGGCTTCCACTCGCTCAAAAAATTCCTTGGATCTGCATCTGACAGCCACTGTGCTAATGCCAGTAATTTCCTATATTTAGAATTTCAGCACACCAACATAAACATAGCAGCAACCAGCAAGGGCGTACCCAAGTATCCGAGTGATTTTTTACACAAGAGTCATCCCATTGCTTTTTATGGTATTTTACGGAAAAATTTTCTGATATATACGTCTCCAATTGACTAAACTTGGCTTAAAAATAAGCGCCCCCAGACCCCTTCGACTCTGTGGCTTACTATTCCTTGTTATTATCTAACATCGAAGCCAATGCATGTATACACAAGTACATTATGCTGCATTTGCATGTCTGCACGAGTATATTATGCTACATTTACTTGTGTTATGTACACTGTTTGATGTAACGCTAATCTGAAGGTTGGTGGATCGAATCCCAGCTACTTGGTTATACGTAATCTCCTAATATATATATATATATATATATATATATATATATATATATATATATATATATATTTATGTTTTTATATATATTTTTTTTTTTTTTTTTTTTTTTTTTTTTTTTGTTTTAATTTTTCTGTCGGAAAAAATTTCTGATACGTCTCCAGTTGACCAAACTGGGTCTGAAAATTGGAAAAATCGTTAATAATTTTATGGGGGCTGCGGCTCCCAGACCCCTGCAACTTTTTGGTTTAGTAACCTTGCGTTATTGTAAGGCGTTTTATGAGTGTTAAAATTGCTAAAAAGTGCCTTTTCACCCATTACAAAAAATCGAAAAATCATTCGCCTCCCGAACTTTCTTTCTGGGTAGGCCACTGATACGTACGTACCTCTAGAAGTATAAAAATGCGTATATTTGCTTCTATATAGGCGAAGAATACATAAAAGCACAGAAAAATAAAATTTTGCACACTAAAATTAAAATTTTGCACAATTATGCACACAATTTTTTTTGAAAAAAAAACCCTGCCCCAGACCCCTGCTATATGTGGATTAATTCTCTTCGCGTTTTCACCACTGGCGGCCCTAATCCCTCGGCTGTCTCTGAATTTAGGAAGGAGCTTCCCCCATCCCCTCCAACTGCATGAGTATCAAATAAAAGCTCTAATCCTTCCTTGCTTCTTGACGAAAGTCAAAATTTGTCACTTACAAAAAAGTTGTGCCCCAAAACATTGATGCCCGGAGCGCACGATAAAATTTTGATAAAACCCAAAATTACACATAGCCGGCCGGCTCGGCTCGGCTCGGCCCGGCATGCCGAGCCGGCCGGCTCGGCTCGGCTCGGCACCGAAATTCCCGGCTTGGTCTAACCCTAATGTATATATACGGACTCGTTGAACTACATAACAAGAAATCCTTGCTGATTACTAAAAGTGAAACGAACAATTCTGAGCAGAATGACATTCTCTCGGAGAGCGCCAGTGCAGCCAAGCGAGGCCAGGATGAAGGCAATAATGGCAAAGATGAGCATGATGATGGTCACGTCAGCGATGTAGTCGATGGCAGAGGTGGCGTTCTTGGACTGGTCCAGGTGTTTGGTGGCGATCGCCCACGAGGCCACGCACAGGGCCGCCAGGGACAACAGCTGGAACAAGAAGCTGTCATAAATTATAAACAAAGAAAACACATATATAATATACATATCTACTACGAATGGTAATGCTGACTTATGACTGCTAATGCTTGTTTAAAGTTTGTCTTCTTACTAACTCACAATCCAACGACTGTAATCTATGTATATTATATATGTATGCATTATGCATACTATATGTGTATACCTAAAATGTGAAAACTGAAAACATTGCAATGAATATTTTGTGTAAAAATAAACAAATAAATAAAAACACAAATAAACCTACCCAAAAAAGAACATTAAAGATAAATAGCAAATATTTAACAACAGGAGAGACATAGCTCTCATCCGGCCGCAACCGCCGCGAGCCTTCGATACACATGGTTAGTTGAAAACTCAACCACCAGCAACCATTAAAATATCCAAACCTTCTCTTGATACCATTTTTTCTGTAAGCAAACACAAGATTTTTTGTTGAATATTAAAATGTTATTTCCATACATGGGCAGTGGGCAAATAGACGACCCTTAGGGGGGGGTGTGGCTGCGCAGCAACTTTCCCACCGATTTACGACTAATGATCCGGAGTCCCCTTTATATAAGTACGAAGGCACAGGAAAACCCAGGAATCTGAATTTTCTGTAAAATTTTTTCGGTTACGGATTTTTCAGATGTTTTTTACCCTTTCCATTCAGAGAGATTTTACAGACTTTCAGAGGAATTTCAGACAATTTTCAGAGAAATTAAGGGGAAATTCAGAGAATTTCACCCATAATTCAGAGACTCTGCCTGCACCCGTATTCATAAAAGTGCAAGCTCGGCTTTTTATTCGAGCTTTGAGCAAGCCCGGCTTAAAATCCCGGCTTTTCGTATTCATAAAACCAAGCTCGGCTTTTTATCCAGGCTTATTGGTACTCATAAAAGCTGGGATAAAAAGCCGAGCTTATGGTATTCATAAAAATCAAGCTCGGATTATAATCCCGGCTGCCACGTATATTTTATTGATTTTTTCATTATGAATAAAAAGCTCGGATAAAAAGCCAGGCTTGAACAAGCCAGGATTAAACAAAAAGCTCGAATAAAAATCCAAGCTTGCGCATAAGCCTAGCTTTTTATCCCGGCTTTTTCAAGCCAGACTTACGGATAAAAAGTCGAGCTTTTTATCTCGACTTTTATGAATACCGGCCCTGAATTTTATCTGAAAAAATTTTACTGGGTTTTCAGATAAAATTCAGATGCTTTTTACACGAGTTTCAGAGAAAATTCACATGTTTTTCACATCTGCAAATATATATCAGCTAAATTTTATCTGAAACTCATGTAAAAAGCATCTGAAATTTATCTGAAAAGCCAGTAACATTTTTTTCAGATAAAATTCAGAGTCTCTGAATTCTGGGTAAAATTCTCTGAATTTCCCCTGACTTTATCTAAAATTTGTCTGAAATTCCTCTGAAAGTCTGTAAAATATCTCTGAATGGAAAGGGTAAAAAACATCTGAAAAATCTGTAACAGATAAAATTTTACAGAAAATTCAGATTTCCTGGTTTTCCTGTGTAGGGGGGTGGGGGACCCCCCAAAATCAAGGGGCGGGGGGCGAGGGTTCCCAAAATTCGGGTAAAATTTAGTAAAACTGACTTTTTTGGAAAAATTTTACAATATTGGATCGGTTTTTGCAGCTGACAGCAATCTTAAAAAAATGAGCACCATAGCTGAATTTCAGAAACGTGGGCCCGTATTCACATACTAACACTAACGCTTAAAGTTAGTGTTTACACTAAGTGTTAGCGCTTATAAGCGCTAAGTGTTATTCACATACTTAGTGTTTACACTAAGTGTTAGCGCTTATAAGCGCTAAGTGTTATTCACATACTTAGTGTTTATTTAAGCGCTTAGCAAACACTAACGCTTAACTTAGCGTTTCAATTTTGTATTCACATACTTAAAATTTAGTGTTTGGCTTAGAATTAAGCGCTTAAGTTTAGGGACCTCGGGAGCTCCCTAAGCGCTAAGCGCTTAGTTAGTGGATGGTGTGGGGAAGGGGTAGGGAGAGTAAGGGAGGTTCTTGGCCGCCATGGGAAGGAAGGGCATGCAATTTAGAATATATTAGTGACATTTTCCGACCAATTCGATCCATTTTGCTCGTTTAAACGCAAAAAATAAAAAATGCACTTTGTCGTCCAAATTCGTTTTTTTACATTTTTGAGTAGAGCATTTTAATCGAAGTAATTTTTCTTCAAGAACTTCTATTTGAAAATTTATATTTTTCACGATACACAGGAAAAAATAATTTCGAAAAATGACTGAAAAGTGGCGGAAAAGTGAAGGAAAAATTTCCTTCACATTTCCTTTTTATTTCCGTTACATTTCCTCCAAAAACAATTCTCACTTTCCGTCACATTTCAGCCACATTTCCGTAACATTTCCGCAACATTTCTTTCATTTTTCCGCCACATTTCCTCCATTTAGTCCAAGTTTCCGCCACTTTTCGGCACATATTTTTCCTCTATATTTCCTTCACTTTTCAGTCAATTTTCCTTCATATTTCAGTCAAATTTCCTGTTTTTTTCCTACATATTTCTGTTAATTTTCCTTCACTTTTCCGTTTATTTTCTTGCAAATTTCTGATTCATTTGCGTTGTTTTTCTGCCAATCATCTTGCTTAATTCTTACTTATTTCCGCAGTGTTACGGTCCAATTTTTTACGCATTTCAGTCAAAGAAGAGGAGATGTTCCTCGCTTCTTTATCAAGATTTCCGTCGCTTATCCGAATTTGTCCTCCTTAACCCTACCTAGACGTGAGGCTGATTTTATAAACCTGGTTTTCCAATATTGCAGTAGTCCTACGCAGTGGTGATTTGAGACTGATTTAATCAATTTAACCCAATGAGCATGGGATGGCTTTTTTATTTAATAGATTTAATCTCCCACGCTCCACCCCAGAGTCGGCTTTACTAAGCATCGAGCTCCATATCGATGGCTCAGTAGTATAAAGTACATCAAAGATCATTTCAGTATACAGTCCATACAAATCACCACATTTGTTAAACTACAATGATACCAATGCATACTTACATACTTGTATAAACTTAACCTCACGATAATTTTGAAGCAAAAATAACTGCCTTGTTTAAACTATTTTCCAATAATTGATTTGATGATTAATTGACTGATTTTCTCATTATTTCCCGATTATTATTTCTGCTTCAAATTAAAGTACAATATAGAAGTCGTGATCGGTTTGGTACTGAAGTACTTTATTTTAAACGAACAATTTAAAAAAATGCATAAAACACTCAATGAGCATATTAACTCAACGAAACAAAAATGCATAAAATTGTAAATAAAAGTTGTACATTACTGTACAGGCAAGTTAACACTAAATTGCACAATGTATTGTACAGGCAAGTTAACACTAAATTGCACATTAAATTGCACAGGCTTACGAACAAACTATTTTTCTATCCGTTGACTGCAGCCATACGTGGACAGTTAGCGGATTCTGGGAGGAATGAACCTCCGGGGGGAGGGGGACTTGGAATAACATTTTTCTGTCAATTTTGCAGTTTGCTCCATGAGCCACCAATTTACTCTTGCTTGGGAAGCGACTTTTTAGGCAATCGAGAGGGGATGACGGGAATGTAAAAGGGGGGAAGGATGAAAACTTACTCCAAAACCAATGCATGGACTGTACCAAAGTGAAACTTAAGTTTGAGTTTAAGCTGACCTCTAGTAGATTTAGTCGATTTAGTTATATCCAAGCTAAATTGCAGCTAAACATCTATCAACTTGAGTTTAAGATCCATTTAAGTTGGTGCAGAGCCTTTAGCCTACTCAGTTTTGAAATTTAAACGGTAGATAAATTGGTTTAAAACGAATCATCTATAAATCCAGTTCGATACAGTCCACCGTATGGCGTATAATGTACAATTCACGACACAACGATCATTGACCGTTTCTGTTGAATAAAATACATAATATTACTTCAATTGTCATCTAAACCGTGTTTCTAAATGTCCGAAAGCTTAGAGGCGTCTGAGTCAGTTTTTTTAAAGTTAACTATTTGAGATATACATATATGATATACAATGCTTGATAATGTATTATGCTTGAAAGAAAAAAAGTGAAAACAGCAAAAACACACAAACACAGTCAGTTAGGGACCAGTACAAAATAAACTATTTCTATTTCCTGTGAACGCTCGCTATCTTCAGCACACGTCCTCAAGTAATTGGCTAATAGTTTCTGGACTTAGGCTTAGGGTCAGGCTTAGTCTTGGACTTAAGGCAGCAATAGACAAGAAATATTTCGTCAGCTGGTGGCTGGTGAATTTTAAGTGAGCGTTCATGGGAACTAGAAGGAAGTGTACGAAATGAGCTCTTTCGTATATATTTCGAAAAGTTCTTAATACATACTAAACTGGTTAGATTATTTGTTTAGCCAATAACTTATGATACCGTTTACGAAGCATCCTTTCAATTGCTTTGAGTATTTATAACATTTTGTGATAGTGCAGAGCAGTGTATTAGATTTCAGATTTAAATAAAGTTTTTCAGATAAGTTACTGAGTAGACAACTTTACAATTAGATCCATTACTTATATAGATGGCACTGGCAAAATTCATTGCGACTGCGCAAATGACTTGAGCAAAAGTACAGCAAAGTACAGCATACAAACTAGGTAATAGGCACTATCCGAATTACAAATTTAAAAACACAAGTGAATGTGGGAGTGTACTGTGAAAACGACTCCTTTTTGTTTAAAGTCGAAAATTTATGAAAAGAAACTCACACCTACGCAAATTTTCTGAAAAAAATTTTCACGGATTTGTATGGTTGTACAGGCTAACATAACAAGATTTTACGAAAAAATATGAATTAGTTTCCATTTTTACTTGCCGCCGTTTGTATGTTAAACAGGCGAAATTACAAACAAGTCATGTCATTAGTACTGTGTAAATTTAAATTTTAGTATTTTTGGCTGACCGACAGCAAGAATGAATCGACCAATTAAACCTCAACAGTAAAAAACAAGCAAAACCAAACCATAATGAAGTCATAATGAACTGCCATAAGTTCCACACTATCAAAAGTACACAGTCACCGTAAAACATACATAAATCGTCAAATTTTAGCAAATCAAATGCAAACCATACACAAGACTGCTTGATAATGACTCCGGCAAATGCAACCAGTTTTAAATGTTCACCCACACAATTGTTCAAACAATTTGAAACAAACTGACAATGGAACTGAATAATTTCTCACAAAACATTATAGTTATATTGTAAGTGCATTACCATTTTAGGGGCTAATGGCGTTTTTATTTGTTTTTCTGGAAGGCCATAGCTAAGCGTTTACAGCTTAAAATCGCAAGCGGTCTTTTGCATAAAGCAGAACTATTTTGTGCCTAAAAGAATGCCACGTATTGAAAGTCAACAATTGGTCTTCTTTTTGAGAAAAGATTCTTTCCAAAATTAGTTTTTTAAAAAAAGTTGGCGCCACAACTGTGAATCGTACGATCACCTGTTGGCGCTGAAAGTTGGTACGAATTTAGACACGTCTAAAATCAACAGGCATCTCCCCCACTTTTAAGTTACCATTCAATTTACGGAGAAAATGGCTTAGAACATAAAAAAAGCACCGAAAACGAATTTTTTAGTATTTAAAATCCTGTAAAAAGAGACCACAGGTAAAATTTTGAAAAAATGAGACACGCCTGGGGATTTTGACCTAACACTAATGTGCCAAAAATTTGTGCTCAAGCATCATTTATAACTTGAGTTTTGTGGACGCAAAGTTTATATAGAAATCACAAAATCCTCGAAAACGCAACTACCATTTTAACCAACAGAAAGCTCAACGCACAAGGGGTGGTGCTAGCCTCTGAGCAGACTTAAACTACAATTTTTCAATCATTTTCGTTACAAAAACCATGAAAAAATTTTTAAAAGGCGCTAAACAGCCTCCTTCAGTAGTATCCTAATAGTCAGCCCTCTTATAATTCGCCAGATGTTTTTTGTACTGTCTCTACGTTGAAATAGTCAATAATTAATCATTAACGGCTTCTATAAATCTCAAAAAAGCTAGTTCTATCGCTTATCCTGAACACATTAATTTAACAAACACAACCAAGTTCATATAAACTAATAGATAGCTTAAAGTGGCGCTCAATTGTCAAAAACTTTTCGTTCACTATTTAAACCTGAAATAAAGGCCACTTGCGTTAAACTTTTCTCTTTAAATACCTATTCCAAATAAAATTTATCAATGTTACTCGATCGCTGCTGCCGTGAGCGCCACCTTAGCAGTTAGCACACAGAAATACACAGACAGCTTCATTGTCTCCGCTTGTAATCTTCTCACGTTCTCCAGCGTCCAGCGCTAGAACGGTTATTTACTTCATCATTGCCGCGCACTGAAACATTAAACAACAACAATAATGGCCAAGATGTAGGCTGTATACCTACATAGAATGTAATGATAGTTATTTGTTGGTTTAAACAATACCACCACTACTACTGTTTGGAAACAAGAAAAAACCTCTCCCATAAAACTGTGCAGAAATGAACTATTTTGGTCACCACATTGAATAGACAGTGGGCACCCCAAAGAACAATAGGGAGAGTGTCATACTTTTCTATTGTGCACTATTGCTACCATAGATGCACATGTGTCACCGCCAAAAAACCAAAACCAGGACCACCAATCACTTTCGGGCACCCCCAGCGCTGATTGCTTCCATGCATCTCTGCTTGCGACTAGTACTATCATTATTACTACGGCCACAATTTTGTAACTGCACATATTACACATCCAACCATACATGTATGAGGAGGGGGATGAGAGGACCCACCAAAATCGAGAAGGCAAAAGGGAGGGTCCCGAAAATTCGGCAAAAACTGCAGTAATTTGGGAATCTTTACAAAATTTTGCAAGTTTATGGTATTTTTGGTCAATCAGGGGGAGCAGGGTGCCAAAAAATTGGCCGGAAAACCCCCCAGAACTTTTGACCCCGTTACATGTATGATACAAGTATACACAAACGCTAATATTACTACTTCTATGGCGCTTTTCGCCCGTCTGAGAGGAAGTGAAAGAATGGGGGTGAAAGAAAGCCGAGACAAATGGGCAAAATTATTGACAGGATGCCCACACCCCATTTGCATTGGAGAGAATGGATACCCCTTATCCCCGTATGTATCTATGTCCATTACTAAAATATACCTACCAATTCTGTGTATCACGGGACTATACATTTCGTCATCGGTTGACTCTAAGCCGAGCGGCTGACGTCGCACAGAGGTGTCAGTTGTGGACGTCGAAGGCCTCGCTGATTCGCACAATTGACCGTTGATGGCGGATCTGCTCCCCCCAGCGACCCCTCTTCCCTCACATCGGAATCCAGTTCTCGCATACCCGACCCCGCCACCGACACCGCTACCACCCTCGTCAAATTCTGCTCCAGCCCTTCCTGACATGCCACCACTGACTCCTAATCCAGCCGTCCGGTCTCCGCTGCCTCCCGTACTGACTCTGGATCTGACAAATCCGCCGGTCCCACTACTGAAACCCCCCACACCCTCCCTAGCCGTCGCCGCAGCACCACTGACGCCACCTCTCGATCTGGTTGCACCGCCATTTTCATTACCATTGCCCCCAATTCCTGATCTGGCCATCCTACTACGACCACTGCTTGGTCCTGGTCGCACCTGCGCGTCACCCCCAGTCCTACATCGTCCAATTTCATCCCTAGTAATGCCAGTCCTCGTGCTTCCACCACCAACAGGTCTCGATCTGGCGAACCCATCACGTCTACCCTCAAATCTAGTTTCTTCTTCTTGCCACGTCAAGGCATGGACCTGTTGCTGTCTGTAATTAAATATTTGTAAAATTGTATTCATGTAAAATTAAACTAATAAATCATCATATGTGAGGAGCTACTTTGTTCTTTGTTCAAACCACATACACCAAAAAAAACAATATTCCATGCAGAAAATCTGCTGCATATTTCTACATATTTTTAATGTAAATTATCAAATAATTTATTATAAAATCCAATGACGAGTCGCTGTTTTGGCACATTATATTAGCAAAAAAATTTACTTAAAATCCAAAAATAAACAGTAAGGGTCGAATCATACTTACAACCCCATGCCCGTTCATTCGGAAAAATACGAAAATCACGCCACAATCTGATCTTATACACTATTCAAGGGCGTAGCCAGGGGGGGGGGTCGCGGGGGTCGCGACCCTCCCCCTTTTGGTCGAAGCGGAAGAAATTGTCAACAAGGGCCCCCCCTTTGGTTTTTATCGCCCGGCCGAAAAAAATTTCTGATACGTCTCCAATTGACCAAATTTGCCCTAAAAATCGAAAAATTTTCAAAATTTTTTCCTGGGGGCTGCCGCCCCCACACCCCTGCAACTCTGTGGCTTACTATTCCTTCTTATTATCTTTCACAAAGCCTTTGGATGTCTACAAGAGTACATATTATGCTCAATGCTGCATTTACTATTGCGTCATACACTGTCTGATGTGACGTTCCCATCTTTAATTTTCCTGTCTGAAAAAAATTCTGATACGTCTCCAGTTAACCAAATTTGGCCTAAAAATTGAAAAAATTACCATTTGTTCTAGGGGCCGCGGCCCCCAGACCCCCGCAACACTGAGTTTATTTCATTTAAATGACCAAAACTACGTTTTATGTAAAAAATGGATTGTGCCGGCTGACGCCCCAGACCACGCAACAGTGAGTGTAAAAAGAGAGCAAAAAAGTGGACAAGGTGCGACCCCACCTATTAAAAATCCTGGCTACGCCCCTGACACTATTAGTCGAAAGATTTAGTAGTATTAGTAGTATTGCTGGCTGTACGGACATACATCTGGAAGTATTAATCAAGCCTAAAAGCAAAAAGCAACTCTTGTCTATATGAAAACTAAATCGTGCTTGATGCAAATGTTTACGTTAGGTAACCAATCAGCTCACTAAAAATTCTGAGTTCAGCAGACCTTGGTTGCATATTCTCATTTATGCAGTTCTCATCGCCGTCTTCTCCATCCCCACCGTATCCTTCACCGTTGTCGTAGTCATAGCCATATTTTTGGTTCCAATAATGCAAGCGCTCCTTCACGTTCTTATTCACATTTCGCTGTATCTTGTATAATGTGACCGGATTGGGCTCTGTTTCATCAAAGCAGGCAAATAACTAAAATTATAGTAATTATTACCGAAAGGGATAGCATAATATGGACGAGTAGGACACTCTTTCTTATCCTATTTAATTGGACCGGCCTAGAATGATGCTACAGCCAAATTATGCCTGTTGCATTGAATTGTGCGGCCGTTTGCTGTGTCTAGCCTAATAGCACAAGTGAAAGTTTGGTGCAAAATGTAATCATTAAATATTGCAGCCTGCTGTTAATTATTTGGCACCGCTTCCGCATACAACGGCAAAGCCTGTTGCGCAGCTTAAATTCTGTTAGCCCCAATGTAGGTTAAATAGATATGTAAGACGTAATCACGATTGCTTCACTTTCGTGAAGAGGGCCAGACCCGGTAGTATAGGTATACCGGGCCAACCAACCCATGGAAACGTCCAGCAAACTGGAGCTCAAATGTTACATCCAAAAATCAATTCAAAATCAAAGAGCACAGCCTCCTTCCGCGAGATTAAGCTCAAAGAGCAAAGCTTCTTTCGCTAGAAATTATGCTAGCTACACTTTGAACTGAGCTTAGAAAGTTCGACAAGCGATTATGTTTATGAGAATGCTGCAGCATTATATAAAAACTTTTGTTGAAGCATTAGCGCACTGGGTTTCGTAACAAAAGTTCTGGAAATTCTGCATGCACCAGCCACAGCAGGAAAAATAAATGCACAGTAACAGCGACACAACAGACATGCTGTGTAACACAGTAAGAGAAGAGTCAAACACACACAGACACAGTCTTCTTAGTGGCCAACAACAGTGAACACAGACGCAAGTGTTCAGCAAAAAAACAGCAGTAAAACTTACAGCCGCACACACAAAGCGTACTTTTCACGTATTATAGTAGAATGAACTTGTGAATGAAATGAAATGAAATTTGTTAAAAAACTTGAGGTGCAGAAATTTTACAGCCGCATTTTAGGTCCGCGTCTATGAGGCCAGCGTAAGTTTCTTAAAAGATACTGGTTGGTTTGAAATTCGAGTGCAAGAAAACTCTTTTGTTTCAAATTCAAACAATGTACTCTTGACGAAACGTAATGTACATAGATTATAACTAAAATCGCGGCTCAGATTGTAGACACCGTGACCTTTAGTTTTACCAAGCTAACTGACCGTGCAGTCCTTGAGTTGGCCAGGGCAAAGCCACACAGTGAGCTATTGATTTGCACATACGCACGCAGCACGCACATGTGCTCTTTTATGTACTATATTACATAATATGCACTATATGACGCAGCACGCAAAGCCACAGGGTCCACTGAGCGCCATATCTAATCTAATAATAATCTAATTAAATCTTTAACACCCATTACCCAATTAGTGACCACGGTGTGAAACGTTCAAACAATTTTAATAAAATATTTGTGTGTGCAGTGTGCACACTGATAGTTTGGTCAGTCGATAGCTGTCGTGCGCAATGGTCCACTGAAAAGAAATTTTCCAGAACGAACGCTAACTTCAGCGTCACACTTTAACCCCACCCATCCCCCGCCGTGTCAATTTTGGCATTTTCCTCACCAATTGTCTTCAGTTTATTTTGAAACAACTTTTCTCGAGACTCGACGTCTCAAAATGTGACAGAAAAATATGACATTACTAATTAATAAACACATGTTATGTTGTGGCCAAAAAAAATAATCTTGCAATGAAATTAGCAATCAGTAAAGCTGTAAACTTGATTTGTAAATATGTAATGCTTGGTAATACGTACGCGTTACGTAAACAATCTGAACTTCTTCAACAGCAATTTTAGAATCAATACCTAACTGAACACCTTTACTTGTAAACATTGGCTTTTTTAGATATAGGTGCAAAAAAACACATGTTAAGATTGATTTCTGTTAACTCACATGTTTCGTTGATCCGCTAAATTTGTTTACTTTCATAAAGGACAAATTAAGGTATATATATATATATATATATATATATATATATATATATATATATATATATATATATATATATATATATATATATATATATATATATATATATATGTATATATAATATATATATATATATAATAACCCCCCTCTTAATTTATATATATATATATACATATATATATATATATATATATATATATATATATATATTAATTGTATATATAATATATATATATATATAATATATATATATATATACACATATATATACTTAGTAACAAAAAACTGTGAATGTGTTTTAACAAGAATGTGTTGGCACCGGTACACATTGGCACCTCCTACGAGAAATTCTAGGTCGGCATGTAACCAAAGGGCTCCGTCGCAATGTATGAAACGTTTTGAAAAACATCAGCGGGAGGTCACACTCACAGTGAATGACCTCAAGTGACAAAACTGACCACCCAAATTTAGGCGCGCAAGTGAATAAACATGCCAATTGGATAAGATAATACACTGAGAAAGGTTTTAGTCATATCTACCCTTGTCTGTTTACTAATATCCAGAGTTTTCATACCCATACTCTTCTACACTTCAATTGCATGTTCGGGCTCAGCGAAAAATGTTTTCTATACGATTTTCTTTTAGAATACGCTAAACTTACATAATTTATATATAGTATATTATACATTCTTTCACTGTCTATAATTTAGTATTTTTAACTTATTATTAATTTGTGTACTAGAGATTGAACCGGGTTACTAAATCTGAGTAGTAGTGATCAGTGAATCGCTGAACCGGTTTTATACACGTCGCTACTAAACAATAGACACGCACATGGTAGAAGCAAAACGTGGAGCCGAGTTTCTATAGGTACTACATCTGGTAACAAATTTAGCTCAAAGATCAGAGTAAGTATTCGACTTTTTGTGAAAAAGGGGAAAAGCATGAAGTTTTTGAAAATTGTTTCTTGATAAATACTATAAATCCTTTACCAGATGAATGTGGTAATTGCATTTTTATTTGGGTGTTTTCCTGGAAGACGATAACTTCGACTTTACAGATTGAAATAGTAAGCCCTCTTTTTTCTGTTGGGTCACTGGAACCAATGCTTTTGCCAATTTTCTACTAGGGGCTCCCAAAAATTCAATTTTAAGTAAGTCATAGGCGCAAAACAAGCGTTTGTGGTTGCAAAGCGTCCCCCTTTACTCGAAATCTTTGTTAACACTGACGAAGCTGATTTTCACGGGATTCGATAGCCTAACGACATATCTCAACCCCTATGATTCATTTTTAAATTTTTTGCCCATGGTCTGCGCAGTGACGCCAAATGTAAAATCACTGAAATTTGGCGGGCCCAAAAAAAGCCATTTTTTCATATTTGAAAATACATATCGAAAATCCGGATCATACGCTTTTGCGCATACATGTGGGCTACTTACTACTATGCCAAGTTTCAGCCTGATTGGCGTCACGTGGTTTGTGTTTGAACTGTCCAAGTAAAGGCTACTTTTACGCTTTTTGGCGTACTTTTGCCTATGTAAATACACTGACAAACGCTCTGAACCAAAATTGCACCTTCAAGCTTAATTGTTCTTATCTGAGGTTGGGGATGATTTGGGGGAGTAACATATGTGAAAATAAGCAAAATTGAAGAGCATTGACTTTTGGCCTGGGTAGCCCATTACAAATTCGACATGGTCTATTGTTGTTTCACATTTAAACCACGCAATTGTGTCTGATAAACATTGTGTACTTAAAGTAAAACATCAGAACTTGCAGATCTGTGTGCTCGAGTGGTTAGTTTCATTGCTTGGTACCCATGAGGTGACATCTTTGACTCCTAGTTGGTACGATACTTTTTTTAGACTGTCAAGTTACCCCTCAAAATACACGAAAGCAAGTCAGTGAAAATTCAAGGCATTTTAGTGATGACAAATGATGATCAACGGTAGAGTACATGTGAAGGACACTGTACACAATGGGATAGACACTTTAACGCTAACGTTGCATCAGGATTCCAGAATCAACATTAATCGTTTGGGTTGTGGCACAACAGCAAAAAATGATCCAATAAAAAACCGAAGCAGTCACGTCATGGTTACGAACCTAACAAACTAACTATAGCAGGCGGGGAAAATCCGCATTTTCATATTTCGTCATGTAGCTCATAGACTATATGTTTTCAGAATATTAATAATATCAAGAGTACATAATGGGAAGAGTATGACACTCTTCCCATCGGCCAGCTTGGCAGCGCGGTAGATGCGCTGCACAATAACGGCCAAAAAGGTACCCAAATGAGTATCCCTACCCAAATGGGTACCTGGTACCCAAACGGGTCCTGCAGGTACCCAAATGGGTACCCCAGCGTTTTGATTGGGCCCTACAGGGTACCCAAATGAGTACCCCTACCCAACTGGGTACCTGAGGTACCTAAATGGGTACCAGGTACCAAAATGGGTACCCCCTCATCAGCCAATTAGATTGCAGCAGCCTTTAGCTCCGTCTACGAGCAAGCTACCGTAATCCCACGTGCAACGGCATATGTGACGTTGCGAGTAATGCTGTCTTTACATTTTTTAGCATTTTTCTGCCCCTAAGACTTATTATAAGACATAAACAAAGTCTTGGTTTACTGTCTTGGAACTTTACAAAATTATTTCAATTAACAAAGACGCAGCTGAAATGAGATATTCTTAAAAAATGGCATAAAAAGGCAAAAAATGAGCATTTTGTACAACGATTGTTTAAAAAAATTATATAATAGTTTTAACTAAGTACCATCAGTTAACCAAGACTTTGTTTATGTCTTATAATATGTCGTTGGAGCAGAAAAATGCTAAAAAAATGTAAAGACAGCATTACTCGCAACGTCACATATACCGCTGCACGTGGGATTACGGTAGCTTGCTCGTAGGCGGAGCTAAAGGCTACTGCAATCTGATTGGCTGATGAGGGGGTACCCATTTGGGTACCTGGTACCCATTTAGGTACCTCAGGTACCCAGTTGGGTAGGGGTACTCATTTGAGTACCCTGCAGGGCCCAATCAAAACGCTGGGGTACCCATTTTGGTACCTGCAGGACCCGTTTGGGTACCAGGTACCCATTTGGGTAGGAATACTCATTTGGGTACCTTTTTGGCCGTTATTGTGCAACGCATCTACCGCGCTGCCAAGCTGGCCGATGGGAAGATTGTCATACTCTTCCCATTATGTACTCTTGATAATATTAATATTAATGAATGAATACATGAATATTAATAATAATCGGACATATTTTAATTTTAGTCGGTTATTTGGCGTTTAAACAAGAGAAATTAACAGGTTATAATTAAAAACATACAAAAACTGGCAATAGTATCAGCGAATACTTACTTTCTAGTCAAAAGGGACGTCAAAATGACAAGTCCAACTATTAGGCCCGTATTTCAGAATTCGAGAAAGTGTCAGTATGGCTGTATGGGCATTTGTAGTATTAATGAACGTCTTTTTGCACCAACATGAGTCTTTTGGAGTAGTTACAAGGTTTTTCGACTTCACCAGACCATTTTCAAAAAGTGGGCTTTATTCCTCCACATGGGTTTTTTTACTCCGTCTAATTTCGGTCATACCCCCCTCTCACGAACGAAGGAGGGACCTGCCACTGCGGTCATGAATAGAGAAAGGGTAGTCCTCTGTAAAAGTGTTTTTACACTTGAGCTCGCATCTCTTAGCGCTGAGAAATGAGACTCTAAAATTCACCTCCATTGGAGCTGTCAGGTCAAAATTTTTGCCTCATAAAAAATACCAGCGAGACCCCTTTTGGATACCGCTTATATATACGTTTGCCTACAGGGACTGTACTATACGCTGGCAAATTTTTAGACCTGTACCACATACCCAAGTTGCGGAATCGGGGTGGGTTTTTTCCCTCAAAAGTTTTTTCCCCGCCTGCTATACTCAACCACACAGATTGCTGAAGTGCTATGCTTTACATCAAGTAGTTGTGATTCTGTTCAAAATCACAATACAGTATTGCCTGCATTGAAAGTGACACAAAAATACAACAAGTTTAAATAGCAATATATTTCACCAGGGTGAAACAGCCTATTAGGGGCCCACAAAATTCCACGCCGCTTTCTATAAGGGAAGTGTCTCTTTAACGGCCACATCTTAACTGAATAATTGCCACTAACTAGGTATTAATGCGGGCAGCTCAGAAAATAACTCAATAATACTACAGATCGCTTAAATTATAGAACGCTTTAACCCCTGAATTCCTTAGGTTATCCCAAAGGTTATTTAAGTAAAACATGCTAAGTTTTTGGCAAAAGAATTAAGTAAGCATCAAGCATTTCACTTTTAAGTACATTGGCAGAGGCCATCGTAAACCTGTTGGTCAGCCAATGCAAAAACTCAGCCAAAAGCTTCAGCAATTTTCAGTTATTGTTAAGTGAAGTTTCATTAGTTACTGAAACCATATCTGGATCTGTACTATACTTTACTGTACTAAACTATACTAGGATCTGAGTTGTCGAGTGGTTAGCATGGCAGATTCGCAACCAGAGACAGCAGGTTCGATTCGTGGTAGAATACTTTTTCAGACTTTTGCATTCTCGAATCTACGACAGCAAGTCAGTGAGTAGGCCTACACAGTGAATGTACAAATAGAGACGTATCAGCGGTGACACATGCAATTCTACTGTATAACACGTGTAAAACACACTCCGAACATTGACACTTTAACGCTAGAACTGTGTTAAGATACCAGAATCCAAATCAAGGACCTGTCGGGCTGTGGCCCAACAGAAAAAATAACGTGTAACGTTAACGTACCTCTTCTGCAACACTGTAGGTTAATTTTGCCAGTTCACGTTTTCTTTGGCCGAAAAGGAAACGACTGAAATCGATGTAGGATTTGATCAAAGCAGCTCGCTGGTCCTGAAATTTGAAAACTAAACTATTTCTGCGAAGGGTATGTATCCCGATCGCAATCAAAAAACGTGTGGTTCAGGCCATACGTAGGCGGCTGACGATTTGGGGGGGGGGGGGTGCGGAGCAACTTTTCCGCTCCGTGAGCCGCCATTTTACCTTCGTGAGCCACTGATTTTGCCGTTGCGAGCACCCTCAGAAAGAATAATCTGGGGGGGGGGGTGCAGCACCTGTCTGGGGGGGGGGTGTGAGTGCCCCCTCACACCCCCCCACGCCCATGTATGTTTCTGGCTAGTTAAAACATGTATATATCTGTCGCAGATTTCATAATTCAACCACACCGTTTTGGGTTATACACCCCCTATCCGCAAACTTTTGTAAGCACCAGTCAAATTGAGGTATGTTGTGGTGAAAAGTTTTTGAAATAATTGATTAGCTGCTTTTATGACCACATTTCAGGTTTAAATGGTCGCTCACATACCTATGTATGTACTCATTACTTCTGGAGTTTTTCACGACGAGCGCTATATCTAAATATAGGGGATAGTTGAAGTTAGCTCCATTTCTTGTACTAACTCGCTGAACCCGATATCCCGCTTCGGACAGGGTCACCTCCCTCCAGTCTTGACCAAATCATCCCGATATCCCGGACCATAAGCAAAAAGTGACCCGGTTCCATCTCTTATCTGAACACCAGCTCATTTTTTAAACCATTATATTATTTGCCGAGAACTTGTTGAGGCAAGGAAATTTGTTCACTATGTAATATATATTAAATAATATATTAAAAAAAAAATATATATATATATATATATATACATATATATATATATATATATATATATATATATATATATATATATATATATATATACATATATATACTGATATATATATACATATATATCAAGGGCGGACGGTGGGGGGAAATGGGGGATATATATATCCCCCACCTTTACCAGGAGCAAAGGAAAATTTTTTGTAGCCGTTTACCAAAAATAGCCCGTAAATTGATGAAATTTGGTCTAAAAATAAAAAAATTTCCCTATTTTTTCCGGTGGCTGCCGCCTCCAGGCCCCTGCTACTCTGTAGGCAGGGGCGGTTACAGGAAGGAGGGGTGCAGGTGGTGTGCAACCCGTTTTGGGCGGAACCCCCACCTTTGCAGCAGCAAAATGTTGAAAAGTGCCTGCCGCAATGCAACAAAATTTTCGCAAAAACCAGAAATTCGCTAGCTTCTGGGGGCTGCCGCCCCCAGACCCCTGCGACTCTGTTTGTTAGTATTTCTCGTTATCTTTCACCAAAGCCTATGCAAGTATACACGAGTTCATTATGCTGCATTTGCATGTCCACACGAGTTATATTATACTGCATTTACTTGCGCAATATACTGTCTGCATGCATGTAACGGGGTCAAAATTTTGAAGGTGTCTCTCCAGCCATATTTTAGGCCAAATTTTGGGACCCTCCCCCCAGTAATCGACCAAAAATACCCTAAATTTTGTAAAATTTTCCCAAAAAAGTGCCATTTTGTTAAATTTTGCCCAAATTTTCGGGACGCTCCCCCCGGCCCCTCGGTTCTTTTGGGGGTCCCCACCCATCCCCCGCATACATGTATAGTCTGATGTGACGTTCCCATCTTTTGTTTTAATTTTTCTGCTGAAAAAACTTCTGATACATGATACGTCTCCAGTTAACCAAATTCGGCCTAAAATTTAAAAAATTGCCAGCCAAGTTTTGCCTAGGGGCTGCCGTCCCCCGACCCCTGCAGCTCTGTGGCTTAATATACCTTGTATCTTTCCTCAAAGCCGATTCATGTATCGATTATGCTGCATTTACTTGTGTAATACACTGTCTAATGTGATGTTTGTTTTAATTTTCCTGACGGCAAAAATCGTCTCCAGTTGACCAAACTCGGCCTAAAAATTGAAAAATCTCCATTTTTTCTGTGGGCTGACGATGATTGTAACTTAGTGATCTCTGTGTGTGTCATGCGAAATTAAATTTTAAAATTGCTACCTGGGTCACTGCGGCAAGGTGCCCGGGGGACCACGGCCTTCTCTGCCACGGGCTCGAAGGCAGGCGAGCAGAGCCAATCAGGTAAGGCTAAGCCCCCCCCACCAAGAGTACATCATCCAGAGGAAGAGAAGGGCACGCCCTGGGTCAACTGCGGCAAGGTGCCCGGGGGACCCCGCGGCCTTCTCTGCCACCCGGGCTCAAGGAGGGCGAGGAGTACGAGTTCAGGTAAGGCTAAGCCCCCCCCACCAAGAGTACATCATCCAGAGGAAGGAGAAGGGCACGCCCTGGGTCAACTGCGGCAAGGTGCCCGGGGGGACCACGGCCTTCTCTGCCACCGGGCTCAAGGAGGGCGAGGAGTACGAGTTCAGGTAAGGCTAAGCCCCCCCACCAAGAGTACATCATCCAGAAGAAAGAGAAGGGCACGCACGGGGTCAACAGCGGCAAGGTGCCCGGGGGGGCGGGCCGGGGGGGGGGGGGGGGGGGGGGGGGGGGGGCGGGGGGGACCACGGCCTTCTCTTCCACCGGGCTCAAGGAGGGCGAGGAGTACGAGTTCAGGTAAGGCTAAGCCCCCCCACCAAGAGTACATCATCCAGAGGAAGGAGAAGGGCACGCCCTGGGTCAACTGCGGCAAGGTGCCCGGGGGACCACGGCCTTCTCTGCCACCGGGCTCAAGGAGGGCGAGGAGTACGAGTTCAGGTAAGGCTAAACAACCCCACAGAGACTACATCATCCAGAGGTAGGTGAAGGGCACGCCCGGGGGGGGGTGGGTCAACTGCGGCAAGGTGCCCGGGGGGACCACGGCCTTCTCGGCCTACCGGGCTCAAGGAGGGCGAGGAGTACGAGTTCAGGTAAGGCTAGCCCCCCCCACCAAGAGTACATCATCCAGAAGAAGGAGAAGGGCACGCCCTGGGTCAACTGCGGCAAGGCGCCTGGGGGGACCACGGCCTTCTCCGCCACCGGGCTCAAGGAGGGCGAGGAGTACGAGTTCAGGTAAGGCTAAGCCCCCCCACCAAGAGTACATCATCCAGAGGAAGGAGAAGGGCACGCCCTGGGTCAACTGCGGCAAGGTGCCCGGGGGGACCACGGCCTTCTCTGCCACCGGGCTCAAGGAGGGCGAGGAGTACGAGTTCAGGTAAGGCTAAGCCCCCCCCCCACCAAGAGTACATCATCCAGAAGAAGGAGAAGGGCACGCCCTGGGTCAACTGCGGCAAGGTGCCCGGGGGGACCACGGCCTTCTCTGCCACCGGGCTCAAGGAGGGCGAGGAGTACGAGTTCAGGTAAGGCTAAGCCCCCCCACCAAGAGTACATCATCCAGAGGAAGGAGAAGGGCACGCCCTGGGTCAACTGCGGCAAGGTGCCCGGGGGGACCACGGCCTTCTCTGCCACCGGGCTCAAGGAGGGCGAGGAGTACGAGTTCAGGTAAGGCTAAGCCCCCCCCCCACCAAGAGTACATCATCCAGAAGAAGGAGAAGGGCACGCCCTGGGTCAACTGCGGCAAGGCGCCTGGGGGGACCACGGCCTTCTCCGCCACCGGGCTCAAGGAGGGCGAGGAGTACGTGTTCAGGTAAGGCTAAGCCGCCCCACCAGGAGTACTTAGTCTTGTCTTATTGTGCCAACGTGCAGTCCTAGTACGAGGACTACGGCAGGCGCCGCAGCAAGCATACGCAGTCCCCTTCCATTTTACCAGAATGCTTTTCCCTGCTGGTGGTCAAAACTGCATAGCTGATGCTGTCAGCCGCAGAACTACCTCAGTATCAATAGCAACAAGAGTACATTATGTACATAGTGTGTACATAGTGTGTACATATTATGTACTCTTGATAGTAATAAGTCTACTGTATTTTTCAGAGTTATTGCAAAGAACCAGGCGGGCGAGAGCGAGCCTAGCGAGCCGTCTAACGCGCAGAAGGCCAAGCCGCGCTACCTGGCGCCCAAGATCCTGACGCCCCTGCGCGACGTGAAGGTGCGGGCCGGAATGCCGCTGAACCTGCCGGTCGAGTTCGTCGGGGAGCCCCAGCCGGAGGTCGTCTGGACCAAGAACGGACAGCCCGTGCCCGAAAAGGTGACCACACACATCTCATGATCACGCTCAGTCTCGATAAACTCAGGCCAAGAGCAATACAATATGTAACTGCTTGCAGTGGAATGTAATCAGTTACTGCGCAACTAAAATCGGCCGGCCGACCGGCCACATCCGACTGATCGAGCAAATTAGGCCGGCCTAACAGTCCGGTTCGCTAGATTAAGCTGAAATGACACTCTGGATTTGGATGAATTTGTTTTTTCCAAAATTTCTGCCGGGCCGGCCGGCCTGCTTTCACCCGCCGGCTAGCCGAACTTCTTGGAACCAGATTACGCGGCCGATCACAAAAACTACCGTTTTGTATTACGATCGAAACATAATTACGAAAACATACTCCAGTTACATCCTGTAATACCGTATTACTATTACGAGCATAAAGTTTTCGGTATTAGACATGAAGGGGCACTTCTTCTTATATACCCCAAGCCTAACCGAGTCACTTTTAGTCAATCTACTTCCTTCCATTAGTTCCCACTGACATGTGTCTATTGCGTTGTCTAGGTGAACGTGGAAGTGTCTGAGGGCAAGACGAGTCTGTTCATTCCCAGCACCACCCGGGCCGATGCCGGACCCTACACCCTCAAGCTCAAGAATGACTCTGGCCAGGACGAAGGCACTGTCAATATCATCGTACAGGGTCAGCCAAATGACCAATCACATCACACGAATATATTTTTAAACTGGGACCTGGTCCTGCTCTTAAGCCAGTCAAAGTGCAGTTACTGCAAAACTTTATAGTAGTACTTTTTATGGACTTGGACTCTTATTATGGACTCTTGGTTATAGTAGGTGGAATCATCACGGCTAATTATTGGTTCGAGTTGTTTTTTCTGAGTAAACTGAACCGAATTTTCTCTGTGAACGTGTTTAAACTACTGTAGTAGCTAGTAATTTTAACCTACCAGACGTTAGAGTATGATTAATGTGTGCACCTCAACACGACTATAGGTTAATAGTTCAACCCTGAAACTGTACAAGTAACACTCAAATCACCTAAAACGTTAGAAGCCTGGCGAATGGCACGTTGTCATGGAGAAAGTTTTTGGTTGCAGACAAGCCGTCGCCACCCGAGGGCCCGCTGGAAGTGAGTGACGTGACCAAGGACTCGGCTGTGGTCAGCTGGAAGCCGCCCAAGGACGACGGGGGCGCCGAGATCACGTGAGCACAACCAATTGCACTGGGCGTGCAAAGGGGGCTGTTATGTAGCGAGCAGTGCAACTGAAGGCCGTGTGAATGATAAAAATCTATTGCTAATCATTTATTTGACATTCAAGATACCAAATTATTGTAATTTATGTATGTATTTTTAAGTGTCGAGATGGCATACTTTTAATTAATATGTACCTAATCTTGGCTTGAGGAGGAGTACGACGAGGCTTAAGTTCCAGCTGTGGTGGTGACCACAGAATATGTACATGGGGGTTTGGGTGGGAGCTTCGAAACTTCGAAAATCCGGGGCAAGCCCCTTGATATAATGTATGCTGGTGAGGCTGTGGTGGTGAGACTATGGTTGTGATTTGTTGTAGGAACTACGTGCTGGAGAAGCGGGACACGACGAGCGGGATGTGGAGTCCGGTGAGCAACTTCGTGGCGGGGACGTCGTGCGTGGTGCCCAAGCTGGTGGAGGGACACCAGTACGAGTTCAGGGTCATGGCCGAGAACCAGTTCGGACGCTCCGACCCCCTCACCACCGACAAGCCCATCACCGCCAAGGACCCGTTCGGTCCCCCAGGCAAGCCGGGCAAGCCCACCTGCAAGGATCGAGACAAGGACCACATCGACATCGAGTGGGACCGACCGCACTCGGACGGCGGCTCGCCCATCACCCACTACGACGTGGAACGACGCGACGTCAAGACTGGCCGCTGGCTCAAAGTCAACACTGAACCCGTCAAGGTAGTGGCCCGTTCTTGACTTTTCATATTATTTTTTTGTGTTTCCTGCAACCCGCTTAGTTCTGATTAGCCTGATATTCTGCGGTCACGTTTCATGCGGTCATGCCGCAGCTAGGCAAGAGGAAACTAATAGATCTTGAGTAAGATGTTTTCTTAGTCGTCTAGGTCATTTAGTTGGTTTGGGTTGAAATATGGCTAGGTCATTGTTGACAGCGTGCACATGGGGTCGGGGTCAAGCGGCCCCATGATTTTATATTGATACAAACGCCAGCAAAATGAGCAGTTAATCTGCGTCCCCCTTCTCGATTCAAGTCTGGTTCATACTTGTCCCTAAGCAATTTTAAGAAAACTATCTGGTCAAATAATCCAATTTTTGGCATGAAAATGGTTGATGCCAACTCCAGACAGCATACAGAAAATTGGCCGAAACACTTATGTTAGTTCTTCACTGCAGCTGACCGAAATTTGTCCGTGTCCTTCTGTTCTTAAGGACAAGTATGAACAGGGCTTTAGAGCTGAGTGTGTGTGTGTTTGTGTTTTAGGGCGCCAAGTACCACGACAGTCGTGTGATGGAGGGCCACGAGTATGAGTACCGCGTGATCGCCCACAACAACGCCGGACCAGGACCCCCCTCCGACCCCTCCGACACCATTCCCGCACGGCCCATGTTCGGTACGGTGGATGGTCTAGATTTACTTGTTGGAGTCCCATGAAACTCCTTTGAGATGCAGTGCAGTGGTTGTGTCAATTAGTGCATTCCATTCCAACGATACAACCGCCCGTACCAATAGTAATCTCAATAAATTTATAACTAAATGCGCCTCGAAATTCTATAAGAGATCTGTATCAATGATTAGATACATACTACATAATTCGAGTCTGAGTTACTATAGTTAAAAAAGAGGCTTTTTTCCCAGTTAATCGATCAATAAATAGATCAAGATGGCAACTAGACCAGAATATTATGGAGAATCCATCCAATGAAATAAGTGTTTTTTTCCATCGGTGCTGCATTTTGATTGGTAGTGGTTTTTTTACAGAGGCGCCTTGGTTCGATCTCAGCATCAGTGGCCGTGAGTTCAAGGTGAAGGCCGGGGAGCCACTGGATATCAACATACCCATGCACGGATCGCCCACGCCAGAAGTGAGATAAATAGGATTGCGTGGATTAACATTGGACTGCGTTATTTGCAGAATTACGATTATCAATTGACCAGATTTGGATTTTAATTTCTTTTTTGGTTATGACGAATATCTGTTTTCGCGCAGGTTTGGACTAGCCGTAAGACAGTTCGTTTTTTTAACAGAAAAGTTTTCTTGGCTTTCGCAGACGGAATTTTTGTTGGTCTGTGCAGTGGCTCATTGCGGCGGCTCATGCAAATTATATATGCATTAGTTTTAATCTTGATTTTTGTAGTCTGAGAAACTTGATTATAAATAGCAATAGATTTAGCGCTGGCTTAAAGAGCATGCATGGAGCATTGTTGTTTATTTTAGGTGACGTGGCTGAAGGAGGATTCGAAGGTGTTGTCGACGCCGCAGCAGCAGATCGAGTCGGACGACGTGCACACGCGCATGCTGATCCCGTCTTCCAAGCGAGGGGACTCGGGCAACTACACCATCAAGGCCGTCAATCAGTGCGGCGAGGCACAGGCTGACATCAAAGTCACCGTCATCGGTAAGGCGGGGGGCTATAGTACTGTGGTGACCAAGACAAACGCCGTCATCACCAGGGGGGGCTAAATGCGGCAGTCCCATGGTTCAGAAGCCTGAGACTAAGACCTCATCAGTCACAATGCATAATATCGTGTTCCTTACAGTGTCCTGACTGTTTACATAAATTATTAACATTATATAACCAAAAAAGAAATTAAAATCCTAATCTGGTCAATTGATAATCGTAATTCTGCAAATAACGCAGTGCAATGTTAATCCACGCATATCCTATTTATCTCACTTCTGGCGTGGGCGATCCGTGCATGGGTATGTTGATATCCAGTGGCTCCCCGGCCTCCACCTTGAACTCACGGCCACTGATGCTGAGATCGAACCAAGGCGCCTCTGTAAAAAAACCACTACCAATCAAAATGCAGCACCGATGGAAAAAAACACTTATTTCATTGGATGGATTCTCCATAATATTCTGGTCTAGTTGCCATCTTGATCTATTTATTGATCGATTAACTGGGAAAAAAGCCTCTTTTTTAACTATAGTAACTCAGACTCGAATTATGTAGTATGTATCTAATCATTGATACAGATCTCTTATAGAATTTCGAGGCGCATTTAGTTATAAATTTATTGAGATTACTATTGGTACGGGCGGTTGTATCGTTGGAATGGAATGCACTAATTGACACAACCACTGCACTGCATCTCAAAGGAGTTTCATGGGACTCCAACAAGTAAATCTAGACCATCCACCGTACCGAACATGGGCCGTGCGGGAATGGTGTCGGAGGGGTCGGAGGGGGGTCCTGGTCCGGCGTTGTTGTGGGCGATCACGCGGTACTCATACTCGTGGCCCTCCATCACACGACTGTCGTGGTACTTGGCGCCCTAAAACACAAACACACAAACACTCAGCTCTAAAGCCCTGTTCATACTTGTCCTTAAGAACAGAAGGACACGGACAAATTTCGGTCAGCTGCAGTGAAGAACTAACATAAGTGTTTCGGCCAATTTTCTGTATGCTGTCTGGAGTTGGCATCAACCATTTTCATGCCAAAAATTGGATTATTTGACCAGATAGTTTTCTTAAAATTGCTTAGGGACAAGTATGAACCAGACTTGAATCGAGAAGGGGGACGCAGATTAACTGCTCGCTTTGCTTGCGTTTGTATCAATATAAAATCATGGGGGCGCTTGACCCCGACCCCATGTGCACGCTGTCAACAATGACCTAGCCATATTTCAACCCAAACCAACTAAATGACCTAGACGACTAAGAAAACATCTTACTCAAGATCTATTAGTTTCCTCTTGCCTAGCTGCGGCATGACCGCATGAAACGTGACCGCAGAATATCAGGCTAATCAGAACTAAGCGGGTTGCAGGAAACACAAAAAAAATAATATGAGAAGTCAAGAACGGGCCACTACCTTGACGGGTTCAGTGTTGACTTTGAGCCAGCGGCCAGTCTTGACGTCGCGTCGTTCCACGTCGTAGTGGGTGATGGGCGAGCCGCCGTCCGAGTGC
Organism: Trissonchulus sp. WLG1_4; assembly: GCA_030248245.1. Taxonomy (NCBI): domain Eukaryota; kingdom Metazoa; phylum Nematoda; class Enoplea; order Enoplida; family Ironidae; genus Trissonchulus; species Trissonchulus sp. WLG1_4. The sequence continues at coordinate 12,588 of JASANF010003348.1, read as the reverse complement.
GGTCGGTCCCACTCGATGTCGATGTGGTCCTTATCGCGATCCTTGCAGGTGGGCTTGCCCGGCTTGCCTGGGGGACCGAACGGGTCCTTGGCGGTGATGGGCTTGTCGGTGGTGAGGGGGTCGGAGCGTCCGAACTGGTTCTCGGCCATGACCCTGAACTCGTACTGGTGTCCCTCCACCAGCTTGGGCACCACGCACGACGTCCCCGCCACGAAGTTGCTCACCGGACTCCACATCCCGCTCGTCGTGTCCCGCTTCTCCAGCACGTAGTTCCTACAACAAATCACAACCATAGTCTCACCACCACAGCCTCACCAGCATACATTATATCAAGGGGCTTGCCCCGGACTTTAGAAATTTTAGGGTTTCGAAGTTTCGAAGCTCCCACCCAAACCCCCATGTACATCTGTGGTCACCACCACAGCTGGAACTTAAGCCTCGTCCTACTCCTCCTCAAGCCAAGATTAGGTACATATTAATTAAAAGTATGCCATCTCGACACTTAAAAATACATACATAAATTACAATAATTTGGTATCTTGAATGTCAAAGCAATAGATTTTTAGCATTCACACGGCCTTCAGTTGCACTGCTCGCTACATAACAGCCCCCTTTGCACGCCCAGTGCAATTGGTTGTGCTCACGTGATCTCGGCGCCCCCGTCGTCCTTGGGCGGCTTCCAGCTGACCACAGCCGAGTCCTTGGTCACGTCACTCACTTCCAGCGGGCCCTCGGGTGGCGACGGCTTGTCTGCAACCAAAAACTTTCTCCATGACAACGTGCCATTCGCCAGGCTTCTAACGTTTTAGGTGATTTGAGTGTTACTTGTACAGTTTCAGGGTTGAACTATTAACCTATAGTCGTGTTGAGGTGCACACATTAATCATACTCTAACGTCTGGTAGGTTAAAATTACTAGCTACTACAGTAGTTTAAACACGTTCACAAAGAAAATTCGGTTCAGTTTACTCAGAAAAAACAACTCGAACCAATAATTAGCCGTGATGATTCCACCTACTATAACCAAGAGTCCATAATAAGAGTCCAAGTCCATAAAAAGTACTACTATAAAGTTTTGCAGTAACTGCACTTTGACTGGCTTAAGAGCAGGACCAGGTCCCAGTTTAAAAATATATTCGTGTGATGTGATTGGTCATTTTGCTGACCCTGTACGATGATATTGACAGTGCCTTCGTCCTGGCCAGAGTCATTCTTGAGCTTGAGGGTGTAGGGTCCGGCATCGGCCCGGGTGGTGCTGGGAATGAACAGACTCGTCTTGCCCTCAGACACTTCCACGTTCACCTAGACAACGCAATAGACACATGTCAGTGGGAACTAATGGAAGGAAGTAGATTGACTAAAAGTGACTCGGTTAGGCTTGGGGTATATAAGAAGAAGTGCCCCTTCATGTCTAATACCGAAAACTTTATGCTCGTAATAGTAATACGGTATTACAGGATGTAACTGGAGTATGTTTTCGTAATTATGTTTCGATCGTAATACAAAACGGTAGTTTTTGTGATCGGCCGCGTAATCTGGTTCCAAGAAGTTCGGCTAGCCGGCGGGTGAAAGCAGGCCGGCCGGCCCGGCAGAAATTTTGGAAAAAACAAATTCATCCAAATCCAGAGTGTCATTTCAGCTTAATCTAGCGAACCGGACTGTTAGGCCGGCCTAATTTGCTCGATCAGTCGGATGTGGCCGGTCGGCCGGCCGATTTTAGTTGCGCAGTAACTGATTACATTCCACTGCAAGCAGTTACATATTGTATTGCTCTTGGCCTGAGTTTATCGAGACTGAGCGTGATCATGAGATGTGTGTGGTCACCTTTTCGGGCACGGGCTGTCCGTTCTTGGTCCAGACGACCTCCGGCTGGGGCTCCCCGACGAACTCGACCGGCAGGTTCAGCGGCATTCCGGCCCGCACCTTCACGTCGCGCAGGGGCGTCAGGATCTTGGGCGCCAGGTAGCGCGGCTTGGCCTTCTGCGCGTTAGACGGCTCGCTAGGCTCGCTCTCGCCCGCCTGGTTCTTTGCAATAACTCTGAAAAATACAGTAGACTTATTACTATCAAGAGTACATAATATGTACACACTATGTACACACTATGTACATAATGTACTCTTGTTGCTATTGATACTGAGGTAGTTCTGCGGCTGAGAGCATCAGCTATGCAGTTTTGACCACCAGCAGGGAAAAGCATTCTGGTAAAATGGAAGGGGACTGCGTATGCTTGCTGCGGCGCCTGCCGTAGTCCTCGTACTAGGACTGCACGTTGGCACAATAAGACAAGACTAAGTACTCCTGGTGGGGGGGCTTAGCCTTACCTGAACTCGTACTCCTCGCCCTCCTTGAGCCCGGTGGCAGAGAAGGCCGTGGTCCCCCCGGGCACCTTGCCGCAGTTGACCCAGGGCGTGCCCTTCTCTTTCTTCTGGATGATGTACTCTTGGTGGGGGGGCTTAGCCTTACCTGAACTCGTACTCCTCGCCCTCCTTGAGCCCGGTGGCAGAGAAGGCCGTGGTCCCCCCGGGCACCTTGCCGCAGTTGACCCAGGGCGTGCCCTTCTCTTTCTTCTGGATGATGTACTCTTGGTGGGGGGGCTTAGCCTTACCTGAACTCGTACTCCTCGCCCTCCTTGAGCCCGGTGGCAGAGAAGGCCGTGGTCCCCCCGGGCACCTTGCCGCAGTTGACCCAGGGCGTGCCCTTCTCTTTCTTCTGGATGATGTACTCTTGGTGGGGGGGGGCTTAGCCTTACCTGAACTCGTACTCCTCGCCCTCCTTGAGCCCGGTGGCAGAGAAGGCCGTGGTCCCCCCGGGCACCTTGCCGCAGTTGACCCAGGGCGTGCCCTTCTCTTTCTTCTGGATGATGTACTCTTGGTGGGGGGGCTTAGCCTTACCTGAACTCGTACTCCTCGCCCTCCTTGAGCCCGGTGGCAGAGAAGGCCGTGGTCCCCCCGGGCACCTTGCCGCAGTTGACCCAGGGCGTGCCCTTCTCTTTCTTCTGGATGATGTACTCTTGGTGGGGGGGCTTAGCCTTACCTGAACTCGTACTCCTCGCCCTCCTTGAGCCCGGTGGCAGAGAAGGCCGTGGTCCCCCCGGGCACCTTGCCGCAGTTGACCCAGGGCGTGCCCTTCTCTTTCTTCTGGATGATGTACTCTTGGTGGGGGGGCTTAGCCTTACCTGAACTCGTACTCCTCGCCCTCCTTGAGCCCGGTGGCAGAGAAGGCCGTGGTCCCCCCGGGCACCTTGCCGCAGTTGACCCAGGGCGTGCCCTTCTCTTTCTTCTGGATGATGTACTCTTGGTGGGGGGGCTTAGCCTTACCTGAACTCGTACTCCTCGCCCTCCTTGAGCCCGGTGGCAGAGAAGGCCGTGGTCCCCCCGGGCACCTTGCCGCAGTTGACCCAGGGCGTGCCCTTCTCTTTCTTCTGGATGATGTACTCTTGGTGGGGGGGCTTAGCCTTACCTGAACTCGTACTCCTCGCCCTCCTTGAGCCCGGTGGCAGAGAAGGCCGTGGTCCCCCCGGGCACCTTGCCGCAGTTGACCCAGGGCGTGCCCTTCTCTTTCTTCTGGATGATGTACTCTTGGTGGGGGGGGCTTAGCCTTACCTGAACTCGTACTCCTCGCCCTCCTTGAGCCCGGTGGCAGAGAAGGCCGTGGTCCCCCCGGGCACCTTGCCGCAGTTGACCCAGGGCGTGCCCTTCTCTTTCTTCTGGATGATGTACTCTTGGTGGGGGGGCTTAGCCTTACCTGAACTCGTACTCCTCGCCCTCCTTGAGCCCGGTGGCAGAGAAGGCCGTGGTCCCCCCGGGCACCTTGCCGCAGTTGACCCAGGGCGTGCCCTTCTCTTTCTTCTGGATGATGTACTCTTGGTGGGGGGGCTTAGCCTTACCTGAACTCGTACTCCTCGCCCTCCTTGAGCCCGGTGGCAGAGAAGGCCGTGGTCCCCCCGGGCACCTTGCCGCAGTTGACCCAGGGCGTGCCCTTCTCTTTCTTCTGGATGATGTACTCCTCGATGGGCGCCCCTCCGTCTGAGGCCGGCTTCTCCCACTTGATGTCGATCCTGTCCTTGTCCCAGTCCACCACCTCCGGCTTCCCGGGCGCGTCGGGCACCTCTGCAAATAAACAAAAAAATCAATAAAACACTCCTTCCACTGTGACATAATTCTTTGGTGTTTTCTGTTATGCCCCCAGTCCGGAGAATATAATACACAGGATTAATTGCCATTAGGTGCCAGTGGAGTCCCCTTGACCTTAAGACTTCAAAAATACAAATTTTTAAAAACTTAAAGTTTGCAAAGAAACTTAACGTTAAAAAAAATCAAATATTGACTTTTTGCATTCTATTTAACTATAGCAGTCCGAAACCAAGGAATTTGTGTCTAAAAGACTCCATGTACAGCTACCCAATTATTTCAGGAAAATTCTTTTTCTTCCAAATTTCTTTAATTTTTCTTTGATTTTTCTTCCATTTCGTTTTTCTTTCGGTTTTCAACAAAAGAAAGTTGATGGATGCCTGTCGGGTCAAGTAACACACTTTTGCTAAGTCAAAAGTTCACCCGTCCTCTTCACTAATAACAGACAGCTACACATATAATGTCCGCATGCTACCCTGTGTGCGTGTTAAACTATGGATATGTATAGGTTTTTATCATTAGGCCTAAGCCAATTTACCATCAATTAATTATAAGTTAGGTAACGAGTTGACAGCTAGTCAACTGCTCGTCCAAATTTTCTTTCTTTTTCTTTGATTTTTCTTTCATTTGCTTTTTCTTTCGACCAAAATTTCTTTCATTTTTCTTTGCTTTTAATTTTCCTGAAATAATTGGGTAGCTGTAACTCAATTCATAAGGTCAAAAAATACGTAATTTAACAAGTTTTAATTTTTCGAAAAAAGGGAAAATTATTTTTTTGTAAATGCCGCTTCTTTTCTTATCCTGAGATGCAGGAAGTCTTCTGGAAACGAATTTTCAAGTATCGGATCACTAAAATTTGAAATTAAATTTTTTTAAATTTAATTTCTTAAAGTCCCAACTTCCTGAAGTCAAGGGGAGTCTACTGGTACAAAAATTGTCAAAATCGGTTCAGTACATACAAAATTCCGGATTGGGGGAATAGAAACCCGAAAAGACCCCAAGACCGTTTTCTACAAGTTCTGTACTGTATCCGTGTTCAAAAAAGTGATACAACTCGTTGAAATGAATAGAAAAAATCTATGAACTTTACTGTTCAAGTCAGAGCTTGAGCAATTGAGTCAATTTACTTTAATCGCAGCTAAGTCCTACGTGCCAACTGCACTAATCTCCATTGCTGCAGCACACGTAACCAGATTCAATGCATTTAAGCCAGTCTAAACTATTCGTCAGCAATCTGAATGTACCGAATGGATCCTTGGCCACGATGGACTGGTCTCCCTCGAGCGGCTTGGACTCCCCCAGCATGTTGACGGCCTTGACGCGGAACTGGTACTCCTTGCCCGGAATCAGCTTGCCCACCTTCGCGTGCGTCCCAGGGAACTCGCCAACCTGGAACACAAAATGCATACTCTGAGTAAAAACAAACTAACGTCAGTCGCATCAAGAGTACAGAAAAGGATTACTAATCCTATTATGTATTCTTGGTTGCATAGATGTAGATGGTCTTATGAGCAACTGATTTGCAAGAGGTCACAAAATAGCTTATGTATATCTACTAGAAATGCGTTTTGCTGACAAGCTTAATATTAATATTTTTCCATTAACTAAGAAATTTAATATGTCATGTGTTGTTGTGAATGAGACATAGCGCCTATGAACATGGGGGTGCTGTGGTGTAGTGGTTAGCATTCTAGTCGTCGACGCTAGCGGTTCCGGCTCGATTCCTGGCTCCTCCATTCTTTCTTTCTTTCGAAACTGGGTCCATAAATTGTTTTTTTTCTGATCCCGCAAGTGAGTGAGTAGGCCCGGCCCACCTCCTGCCAAGTGCCCCTGGCGGTGTCCATCTTCTCGACGACGTAGTGCGAGATGGGCGACCCCCCGTCGTCCTCGGGCTCCTTCCAGTCCAGCGTGCAGCCCTCCTTGTGCACGTCGCTGATCTTCAGGGGACCCTGGGGCTCGCCGGGCACGTCTACAAAACACAACTCACACATAATACGTGCTAATGAAAGTACTCGTATAACTAAAGGCTGACCAGATTTTGATGAACCCTGCCGCAAAACAGGTGGCGTGATTTTTGAGACTACTCGCTGTACTTCTAATGTCTGCCTGAAGTTCGTTCTTTTCATAATCAAGTGTTTCGTTTAGTCTCAGGGTCCAGCACATATTGGTTAGACTAGATATGAATGGATTATAGCATAAGCAGCATCATCGGTTTATAAAGCCTGCTGCCTTATATGAAATGAATGCCGTTCGCCTGACGGAAAGAAATGAATATAGCACGCAGTGTTGCAGTGTATGTGTTAGCATTCTAAATACAGAAATTTGCTCGTGCGGCCGCTCATGCGCCATGACGTACGCCATACAATGCGCCCTCGTGTCAAATGGGCTTAGCTAATTAACAAAGTCCGTTTTGATTGAACTACTAGGAAAAGGCATGAAAAGAAATTAAATGAAATTGTTGACTGATAATAAATAAATTGCGTGGTATCTCATACAGAGACTTTATATGCCGCCTGTTACATAAAAATATAATGATTTCTAAGTAGAAGCCGAGGCGTACCCAGGACGGTGACATTGCAGGTTCCCTTGTCGACGCCCAGCTCGTTCTGCACGTAGATGGTGTATACGCCGGAGTCGGTGCGCTTGCTGAGGATGACCTTGAGGGTGGATCGATCGTCCTTGTTGTCGATGTCCACCCGGTCCTCGCTCTTCAGGGGCTTGTCCTCCGCCTTCCACGTCACCTCCGGCACCGGGGCGCCCTCAAACGGAACGTCGATCAGGATCGTCTCGCCCGCCTTCACGCGGATGTCCGTCAGCGCGCCAAGGTTCAGCTTCGGGGCCACTAGGAACAAATAGATACAAGAACATTCCAGAGTATATATAGGTACTAAGAGTACATACAAGAATAGCACATCCAGAGTACTTATAAGAATAGCACATCCAGAGTACATACAAGAGTGCCTCACTTGATCTCCCAGAGCACACAACAGCACGCCAAATTTTTCGCAAATTAATAGCACTCTAATTAGCAAGATTAGCAACGACGTTGACATATACAATATTTTTTATTATTATTGATTTTTCAAAGACCTTGATATATTTCCCAGGGACATGTTCAACAGCTATACATATGTACTAGTGAATACTAGTGACTTGTAAAGACTAAAGAGAAACTAACTGCGTCTTGGCTTGGCGACCACAGGCCCGGTTTCGTTGGACGGTTTCCCAGGTCCTGCCTTGTTGACGGCGCGCACTCGGAACTGGTATGTCTCGCCCGCGATCAGGTCCGGCACTGTGCCCTTCGTCTCCGACCCAGGAACCTAAAACACAACCAGTGCATACAGCCAGCCCGTCTAACGTCAGAAAAATTACAAACACGGCAAAATCAGCATTAATACTAAGGATTCAGAAGCCCACGCACTCACCTAACTACACAACAAGTTAACGCAGATGCGCTGATAAACAATCTCAACCTCAACATTACCCGGACTACGGGGGTTTAATTAGGTACCAGCCTGTATGAGATAAGTAAAAACAGCAATAGCTATATTATTAAGTATGCCACACGAACAGTTTAACCGTATTCCTATTTGCAAGTTCACAATCCTGATCTTCTCAATACACAACAAACCATTAATCCCAGCTGATTCTGCCCGTCTGTATTTCAAAACATATGGTTCCGTTTTAACCAACACCAAACACATGTGCTTGTAGAGGACATACCTCAGCAGCGGGAGCCCAGTCCCCGAATCGATCCTTCTTCTCGATGATGTATTTCTCGATAGGCGCCCCTCCGTCGTTGTCCGGCGCCTTCCACTCCAAGTCCACGTGGTCCTTGTCCCAGTCCACCGGCGTGCAGTCCGTCGGCGCACCTGGCTCGTCTGAAACAAACACTACAACTAAGGTAAAAAAAGAAACAATGAACCATTAAAAATATATAGTGAAACGAAACGTTCATAGAAACAAACGAAGACACAAGAAAAGAAAGAAATAAAGAACGAAAGAAATGTAGACACAACAGAAAGAAAGAAAGTGAAGAAAGAAAGAAAGAAATGTTCAAAAAATCAAGTTTATAATTTTTTCGATAGATCTATGAACTATGAGTAGATATAATCCCATTTACACCGGAAAATAAGCAGAGCAGTTTTATTTGATGTAAAAGTTCACTGTGCAGACTTGCTATGTACCATTTTGGCTTACTGAACTGTAGAAAGCCAACACGGTGACTAGTCTTGACTATATAAAGTTGCTATGAAGCAATTAAGTTCGATACATACATTTTTGGTCAGACTATAGCTTATTTGACATAAAAATGTCGAATTCCAACAAATAAACTCTGACCGTATGGGTTTTTAGCGATAATAGAGTGCGGAGCGGTGAGGGGTTGGGACTCCCCCTGGCGGTTGACGGCCTTCACGCGGAACTTGTACTCGTGACCTGGGCGCAGTTTGGTCACCTTGAAGTTCGTGTCCAAACTTTCCCCACACTAAAATAGACAAATCTTGAAATTATTTAACGCATCGCTATATTCAACACTGCTGTTGCAATCTCAAGACGGCTAGAAACCGGAGCGCTGAAAGACTAGCCTTCTTTGCTTCTTGCTCAATTGTCCAACACTTGTCACTTCTGCTTTTGCTAGTTTTGATCCTTATCCAAAACCTATTATTTCCTTATCCCCTTACTATATGATTATAATTATAAAAATGACACACTGGCCATCACTTTGGGTCGAATAGTTTAGCGTTCTAAAACGGAAAAGTAGAACCTAGTTCGCTACATATAGACAAGTTTGTTTGGACAAATTCATTTTCTTAAAGTCGGTGAACAAGAGCGTTACCACTGATAATACGATAATAAATATGATATAAATACAATACTTTAAATTTAAATATGATACTGTTATCAAAAGTATCACATTTATCTCAAAAGTATCAAAATGATACCAATTTTAATACTAATACCATTATCAAAACTATTAATACCCAAGTATCATATTTATATCAAAAGTATCAAACTGGTATCCAAACAACAGTAGTGATCATAATAGCCTCCAGTCCTACCGGAGCCCATCGCCCGTCGTCTTCCTGTTTCTCGACGACGTAGTGGGTAATCTCCGAGCCTCCGTCGTCCTCTGGCTTCTTCCAGGCCAACGTGGCCCCTTCTGCGTGCACGTCTTTCACGTCTAGCGGGCCGCGGGGGGCGCCGGGGACGTCTGAAAATAGTGGCCTGGTGCACAAACTAATACAGTACCTACCCAGCGGAATACCCCGTGAACCAATCAAATCTGAGCATCGTCACGTGGCTTGAGGGCTTCATTTTTCTAGATTTGTTGTACTTGTTTGTTGAAGCCTGAGCTTCAGCTAAGCCCTGAGCCAAAGGTCTAAAGCAAAGCCTAGTCTGAGTCAATGAAAGTTTGAGGCAAGTGCTAAATATGGACAAAAGTCTAATACGGTAACAAATTATAAATGGAAAGACTGATAAACCCTGTCCTGAATTATGGTTGAGAAAATACAAATAAAATTTCGGATTTTTCACTTCCTTTGCGGGAACCGGTCTTACCCAGCACAATGACGTTGACTTCAGCTTCGTCAGTGCCAGAGGCGTTCTTAGCGACGATCTTGTAGACGCCCGAGTCTAGCCGACTGGCGTCCTTGGTCTTGAGCTTGGTGTTGTAGTCCTTGGAGTTGTCGATCTTGGTGCGGTCGGTGTTGATGAGGGGCTCGTTGTTGAGGAACCACTTGATCTCGGGCGGGGGCTCCCCGGTCACCTTCACGTCGAAGTCGATCACCCCGCCCGCCTTCACCTTGATCTCGCGAAGAGTGCTCCGGTCGATCTTGGGGGGCACTGAAATACACAGCACAGATTGTACATAGACTTATTCGATATAGTACTAGATATATAATGTGATATGTGCATGAATTATATCGATCTAGTACGGATAGATAATCTGCATCGACTTTTCGATATTTTACGGATATATAATGTGTGGGAACTTAATCGATATATTACGGATAAATAATGTGTACATAGACTTAATCGATACATGTATTACGGATAGACTATCTGCCTGAACTAAATCGATATATCACGTATAAATGTGATGTACTTCAACTTAATCGATAAATTACGGATATATACTCTGCATGAACTTGCAAAATAAATATCATCATGTTATTATGCCACAATATACTGCATGTGCTTTAAATTTAGTTTCTTTTATTTCTAGCTGAGCATGGACTGCGTACCGTTCCTGGCCTTGGCGACCATGGTCATGCTGGGATCGCTGGGACTGCCGCCGGCCTTGTTCACGGCCACCACCCTAAACTGGTACTCCTGGCCCTCCTTCAGGCCCTTCACCGTCGCCTTCGTCGTGTCTGCGTCAACCTAGAACACACACACATACAGTATATCAAGAGTACACTTCATCACACTATTGTCCGCGTCAATCTGAAACACGCACACACACACACACACCCAGTATATCAAGAGTACACTTCATCATGTGATGACACAAAATAGTACACTGAAAAAATTGATCAACTGACAAAATGCTACAACCTCAAATACGCTTAAGCACCGATATACTCTAGTGAACATTCAACATTGTGATTCTATTCGTACCCATCATGAGGCACCTATGGATACGATCAAGAGTATATAATAGGATATTAATTATTCTACTTATCGTACCATTGAGGCACCTATGGATAGCACCAAGAGTACATGAAGGTTGTTATTAAGAGTATCCTATTATGTACTCTTGCTAGGACTAGTCCACTGCTCACTTCGTCATCGTCCTCCCAGCTCTCCGTATTTCCCCTTTCTTCTGTATGATGTACTTCTCAATGGGCGCCCCTCCGTCGCTCTGGGGGCGGTCCACTCGATCACCGCAAAGTCCTTGTCCCAGTCCACCACCTCGGGCGTGCCTGGCTTTTTCAGGCTCGTCTGAAACATTACACCACATTACCACAAGGTTTCATCAATTACATCAGCTGTATGGATTGCACTGCATGTGAAAATAACTAAGAAGGGTCTATTCCCAACACTGCATTAAAGGGTAAATTTTAATCGGGATTAAATGGTTTAAAAATTATACTAAACATGCTATTCCAAAACCTCCGGATTAAACCGACTTAAATTTTAGCGCGCTGCTTTTTTAGTCAGACAAAACAGACTTAACGACGCATATTAATGTTAAGCGTGCATGCTAAATCCGTTTAGTCCAAGCTTAGGAACGGGTTCGGACTAAACTAGGCCGCTACTTTATTTTAACTCGTTTAGTCCATATTTCGTTCCTAAATCCCGGGCTAAAATAAGTCTGGTCGGTCTGATCCGGTAATCCGGTAAAAGGAATGGGAAACAAGTGAAGAATGTTCTATAGGTGCTATCCAAACTCATGACTGTGTAAGTAACTTTAGAGCTATGTATTATTGACGTTGCACCCAATTTCGCTTGTGCACCCAAATTGTTATTTGCGATGTGTTCAGTAAGCTAACCGAAAGCATTCTTGGCGACGATCGGTTTGGTGGTGGGGAGGGGCTCGAACCCTGCCGTTATCGGTTGACGGCCTTAACACGGAACTTGTACTTCATGGTTCAGCTGGGGGTCCTCCACGTCCAGCTTGCAGTTTGGCGTCTCCGCAACCTAAACACCAGACATAAAAACACACCTGGGCAACTCACATCAACATTGCATTGGCTAAATTAGTTTCCGTCCCTTGAGCGAGGCTCACAACAGAATTACAGTTACTATACTTTTACAGAATTACAATTAGGTGTATTAAACAGACTACATTTAATATAATATGGCCTGTTCTAACGTGAAGATTACTGGAGGTAAACTAATCAAAAAAGTTAAAATGCATTAGGTATACGCATTCTGTGTCCAAACTGCAAGCTCTTCCACTGGTAAATTTTACACTGTAAGTTTTGAACTCTTTTGTGTTTGTAAAAGATTATGCTCTGCCGTTCAGATTAGGTAGTTGGTTGGTTAATACTTACACTGAATGAAGCAGATATATACTGCCGATTTACAACTATATATTTGTTCGGACGCATACAGGAGTCCATTTTCCGGTGGCCTCGGTGGTCCTCTTCGACGACATCATGCGCTTGATCTCGGCCCCGCCGTCGTCCGCGACTACCAGTCCAGCGTGCGTCCCTCCTTGTGGATGTTCGACACAGCCCAGCGGGCCTTGCGGCTCTCCGGGGCGGTCTAAACATTTCAGCCACTCACGCTTTGCTTGCTGGAGTTCGTCAACAATAATTGCTGGACATCAACAAGAAACAGAAACGTGCGATTTCATTACGAAAACAACAAATTACCAAGAGCATCAAAGGTACAGCGAGTAACTTTACAAAAATAACGCCACCTGTTTGGCTCACAACTTCGGCATTTCGTAGATCGGTTTCGTCAAGGAATCTAAAGTCTGACGAAAAGTTGCGCCACTTGCTTATTT
>JASANF010003346.1:0-10328 GCA_030248245.1 Trissonchulus sp. WLG1_4 | reverse complement strand
TCGGCCCAAACTTTTCAGCGGTTTATGGACAGTATCCTCAGAGATGTTGACTTCGTTGGCAACTACGTCGATGACCTGCTAATAGCAAGCACCACAAAAGAAGAACATTTCAAGCACCTAGAGATTGTATTCACGATTCTGGAAGAGAACGGACTTTACATTAAGCCTGCCAAATGCCAGTTTTTCAAAAAAAAGATCGCTTTTCTCGGGGTTGTGGTCAGCAGTCTCGGCATACAACCTAACCCAGAGAAGACCCGAGCGATAACGGAATTCTCAAAACCAACAACTCTTAAACAACTGAAGCGGTTTTTGGGGATGTGTGGGTTTTACCACCGATTCATTCCCCATCTTTCAGACATCGCAGCACCGCTAACAGACCTTACAAGGAACAAGTCAGCCGTCAAAAACATCAGTATCAAATGGAACAAAGCTGCCGAAGACGCATTTCAAAACCTCTAAAGTGCCGTTGTTAACGCAACAACTCTGTCACCCTCGGCAGAATTCAAAGATGTCGCTGACGACAGATGCCTCAAACCATGCCATTGGTGCTGTAGTCCATCAAGAGACAAGAGACGGAAAACTGGAACCACTGGCGTTCTACTTCAGAAAACTTACACTAGCCGAGACAAAGAAGTCGACCTACGATCGCGAATTATTAGCCATCTACTACGCCCTAAAACAATTTTCGTGGCTTCTAGGTGAGCAACTCACAAAAAAGACAGATCACAAGCCGCTAGTCCATTGTCTCACCATAAAAAATCCCTCACCGCAACAAACCAGATGGCTCTCTTTCATCTCGGAATTCAACGCACCAATCGCACATGTGTCAGGGACCAGCAATATGGTAGCAGACTGTTTATCCCGGGTGACGGCAGTATCGCTTTTGGAAAACGACGCACTGGTTTGTGCTCAAAAAGACGATCCCGACCTGCAAAACTTTTTTAAAACAACTAGTCTTCCGCTGACGCTCGTCCAAACTGCATCTGGTAGTCTAATCTGCTCACAGAAAGACAAAATCAACCCCCCATTTGCCCCAAAAGCTCTACAAAAATCAATTTTTGATGAAATTCATAATTTGCACCACCCCGGAGTTCGCTCGACGCAACGCCTCATTGCAGCTAGATGGATATGGCCGAGAATGCACAGCTGCATCAAAAGGTGGTGCCGCGAGTGTAAAGAATGCCAGACGTCAAAGGTAACAAAGCATACAAGATCCCCTGTCGGCTCAATACCAACAACGGAACGATTCCACACTGTGCACATAGACCTGATAGGACCACTTCCACCATCTCACAACTACAAATATCTGCTAATTGCCATCGACCGTTATACATCCTGGGTAGAAGTAGCGCCGCTTAGACATAGACGCAGAGACCGTGGCACGAGCCTTTCTTTCTGTTTGGATCAGCCGGTTCGGAGTTCCCTCTACCCTTATCTCTGACCGTGGCGCCCAATTCGAATCAGGGCTTTGGCGAGAACTGATGAAGCTACTTAACATTAATCACAAGCGTACAACGGCATACCACCCGCAATGCAACGGAGCCGTTGAGAGATTCCACCGAACCTTAAAAACGGCCTTAAAAGCTAGGTGCGAGGGGCGGTCGTGGTACGATTATTTCTCGTTGATCCTGCTTGGAATACGGAACACTATTAACACCCACGGCTATTCACCATCTCAGATGGTTTTAGGGACTAGTGTGGCTTTACCAAGTTCCTACTTCACAGACATCCCTATGAAGAAATCCTCATTGTCGGCAAAAACGTTTGTGGACAACTTAGCGCACGCAGTCACTGCATTTAAACCACCCAAGCGGACGTACCAACCCAAGTCATACATTCCTAGTGGTCTGCCAATTGTGACACACGTCTGGGTAAAAGCTGAGAATCCACTGGTTCCAAGACTTCAAAGACCTTACGTTGTGCCTTACAAAGTCATCTCACAAACCGACAAGACCATCAATACATCAAAGAACGGAGGTATAGAAACTATTTCTATCGACAGAGCAAAACCTTTTTTTGGCATAGCCGATGAGAACTGTGAGGTGCTGCCCAAGAAGAAAGTTCGCTTCAGTCAAAGAACCACGGTACATTCTATCTGAGCTCCGCTTTCCACGGGGGGGCTCATGTGAGGACTTAGTTAACTATTAAATAACTACTATTCTATCAAAAGAACAAATATAAATATGTCATTACTGTTAGCTACATAGCCTGATATATATGTACAGTAAAGATTATCTATAACACTAACCACTCCGCAACTCAGACCCAAGAAGTTATGGTACATAGTTTCAGTAACTAATGAAACTTCAGTTATTAAAACTACCTGAAAATTGCTGAAGTTTTTGGCTGAGATTTTGCATTAGCTGACCAACAGGTTTAAGATGGCCTCTTCCAATGTACTTGAAAGTTAATGCTTAATGCTTACTGAATTCTTTTGCCGACATTTTAGCTTCTTTATTCCACAATCACGCTCACAAACAGTCGTAATCACGCAGTCACATATACAAACTCTACTTCAGCAACAATAACACCCTGAGAATAAAACAACCAACTGATAGCCTTGACTTCTCGCACACTGACTGCTACTCAATCTTCCCGTTGGCTTCTGAATAATGCTAGAGATGTCGTCAAAGCATTGGTTTTGAAAGTAGCGATATGATTAGTAGGTCATTAACGGGAATATTTACGAGTTTTTATAACGAATAAAATACAGGTTTAAATTTAAAAAATTACATTAATCAGCCAGGTTATAGTGACAAAGTATATCCCGGACAAAGGCTATAAAGGAAGGGGATATAGTTTTTAAAATCGAACGTCCTGATTACCCGGGGATAACTACAAAATCGATCGTCTGGTCGAAAATTAATTGAAATTTTGCAACCAAAGCACATTTTTACATTGAAAATTGCTTGAGACCCGATGTACATACTCGTATGGCTATGACAAAATAACATTCACGTACAGTACCGATCAAAATTAACCTTCCCTGCTGCCGGCTGCAGCAGCAGAGCGGCAGCAACAACTGCCCCTCGTACTTGTCACTTGGCGGCTAATGAGTGACACTTTAGCCAAACAGGTGATTAGCTCCTGACATTTGACCTCAGCCTAAGCATATTCGTACGTACGTACGTACCTATACTGCTGGCCAGCAAGCTTCGGCGGCCAAAGTTTGCAGTAAAGTTCTGATATTTTGAATTTCAGATATTAGACTGCCCAAACGTTAAGTCTAGAGGGGGCAACAGCAAATTTGCAATTGCGCCAGTTTTGAAAACATTGTACTAAAAATTATTAAGGTAGTCAGTGCAATAATGAGAGCGAAATTGTAGCATAAAGATTAATTAAAAATTTATTTTTATTAAAAAATAAAAATTAAAAAATAATTAAAAATTTGTCAAAATTAAATAACTTAATGACACCCTCAAAGTTTGAACAACGTTCACTCTTCTAGTGTGATTTTCTCCTTGTGTTCAAATTTCATTATATTCATTATTATCATTGTTATATTTAACAAACAAATTAACACAAAATTGAATTAAAAATTTAGATTAAAAAACTATATATGTAGGTATATATGCAATTACTAATGCAATACACGAATTTTGAAGTCATGATTTTTTCAGCAAAAATGTCAGAAGAGACCCCTATTTGAAAAACTGCTAACTAAAAATTAAATTCGTTTAATATATATACGCGTTTCGGCATGTAATTTTTAATCATTGTAAAACCGTTTATCCAGTTAATGTTAGCCCTTTAAATAATTTTGCCCAGTATCGCTAATGACGACAAGCAAGGCATGGCGAGGACTTTTAAAAAGGGGTCCCACCTCAGCAATTTTTTAGAACTAAAAAGCACTAAAAATTGTTTAAATCTGCTAACTTGTTACGCATAAAATTTCAAAATTGTTGCATCTTGATCATCATGATTAAATTTTGTTTAAATGTGGGGGAATACAAGGTTGCTGTTGCCCCCTCTAGACCATTTGACCAGTCCAGTATCTAAAAATCAAAATATGAGAACTTTAGTGCAAACTTTGGCCGCCGAAGCTTGCTGGCCAGCAGTATAGGTACGTACGTAGTACGTACGAATATACTTAGTCTGAGGTCAAATGTCAGGAGCTAATAACTTGTTTGGCTAAAGTGTCACTCATTAGCCGCCAAGTGACAAGTACGAGGGGCAGTTGTTGCTGCCGCCTTGCTGCTGCAGCCGGCAGCAGGGAAGGTTAATTTTGATCGGTACTGTAGATAAATATATTAAAATAATACTTTTCGAGACTTACTTTAGGTATTGGTGGCAATACGCTGGATCTTTCCGACAAATTTGTGACTAAAAGTAATAAAAATTGTGTTTTTTCTAAACAATTTACATCTGTTTTGGCTATACGTTTCAAGAACAGCGCTTTACAATGTTGTTTGACGCTTGCTGGTTTAACTGGTGTCGAAAAACTATGTATAAAATACGTAAGTATTTACCAACCAACCAACGGTAATAATTTACAACCACCACACATTACTGTATAAATTCTGAATTAAAAAACATAATAAATAAATAATAACAAACAAATTTAAAGAAGTTCAATACTATCCAATTCCGTCAATTTGTGTCATATACTAAGAAACATATACTACACAATAGAAACGCTGTTTTTTTGTTTGTTACACATACCTTGTAGTTTCTGGCCGGAAACAAACTTCGTGTTATAGTTATTTTGAAGTGACTTTGACTAAAATAATACCGAAAGTAGTTGTTAGCTGTGTTTTAACTCTATAACTTTCTATAACTACTACGAAACTAAACGTGTTTCCATGACGATGACAAGTTATAGACAGAACAAAATGAAAGACATATGTAGCCGTTAAGAAGAATTGTTCAAGAATAACGAGAACAATTCAAAAATTGTTTTTTAGGAATAGTTTTGTCAAATTGCTATAAAAAATTAACAGCAAGCAAGTCTTACTGGCAAGGTGTTGGGCAGTAGCTCACAGAAGATATATTGTTGGCAACACTTTGAGCATTTCGAAGACATTCAACTAAAATGCGAAACCTGAACAGTGTGTGATAGCAAAAACAACTACATATAATGCTCATTAAAATTTTTATAAAACAAAAAATAGAAAACACAAACAAATTAAATATACTTTTCATATAAATAACATATCAACATTATCTACTAACATCTGCATAATCTACTACATTGATGTTTATTATAAAACAAATTCATTTAGCGAAATTAATCAAAACTCAATCACATCATTTTTAAAAAGTGAAATAATATATACTCTTTTAATAATAGTGTTCAATAAAAATAACTGCAAATGAAGCGCAAGCCGAGACTTTAAATTACAAAAATGAGAACGCATAATGCATATGTTGAGTACACATGGCTGGCCCGTTCGGTACAGCTACGCTTTGTTTGATATTTAGTTTTATTTTTATTTCCGTATTTATTTTATTTTCGTTTTTTTTTAAATTTTTTCTTTTTGTCGTGTCTTAATGCTGTCAACATTTGACAGCTTGCCCAACATTTCCTTTGGAGCCGACAAGAGGTCTAGTAGCTGCTGAGGTCAAGCTCAAAAGCATTTCTGAAGTTTTCTAAAGAAGGTGCCGTTAAATAGGTGTCAATTAAATAGGTGTTAAATTTTTCAAATGTTAAGTGACTCTTTAGTAATACTTATACATTATACAAAATTGCTAAGTCGCCATTACCAGTTTTATACAATAACTGTAAATTATTTCATATTTTAAACTTTCAATTTGGAAATGTAAATTATCGAGTGTTACCGTTTGTACTACCGTAATAGTGTCATATTGCTTTTAGTATTGTATCAATTCAGAAAAATGCTAATTGAAATTACGGACTATTTCACGAAACTACATAATTAGTTAAAATAACCTCTTGAGTAGCACTCCCCTATAAATAGTTAAATAAAGAATGAGCTGGCGGCTGTTTTCATTCGCCTACGTTGCAAGCCAAAAAAGCTCAATTAATTTTCGTTTTGGGTTTCTTTTTCGTTTTTTGTCAGTTTTCGTTCATTTTAGTGCCATCTTCAAAGCGTAGGTGTACCTAAGAAAATTAATGATAGTTCTACATTAGCTAAACATCTCGAATAACAGAGCGCTTATCTGCAGAATCAGTGATGAGCCTTTGATTTCACCTGGGTGAAACCATTGCTGTAGTTGTCTTTAAAGTGGTAGTAACGATTTCGACGCTGTCTGGGGTGCAATGTAATTTCAATACGAGAATGTTTTTTATGTCTGGCCCTAATAGTCGGCTAGGGCTATAATTAGACTAGCCACAAGTAAATTTTGGTATAGATAGATAGCCATTGAGGTAAGCAATGAGCTTCCAAAGATGATAGATTTGGCCTTTTTTGACACCCGACCAATCATTGAAACTTTAACTTCTACTTAACGACTGAATGTTCCATTGTGTGAAATGATTGTCGCATGCAATAACACATACGATGTTGGATGACATGTAGCATGGGACGTTGTATGGGATACTTTGTGCAAAAAATTATGCCATTGTGAAAAATGGGCTATATAAATGATAACTAACAGCCACACTGATTTACCATCAGCTTCATCTTCGCAATAATGTTCACCATCTGGAAGAGCTATACCCGGATAGCCACAACCACACGTCTGAATGTAGCGTTGCTGTATTACTGACTTTTCACAAGCCTGAAATTTACAGCAGCTGTTAATGGGCTAAATAAATACATAAGTTGTTGTGATGGTTTTCAAAACATTTATTTATAATTTATTAATTGATTTTCCAAAATATTGAAATTATTTGGGATACATTTAGGTTTACTTATTAAAAAGTCCGTCGAAGCATTACATAACCAATTTTCAATGTGAAGGGTGTAGATTTTTAACTCAAAGAAGAGATTATGTTTTTCGCTCAAACGAGGTAGGTACTCACCAGCACACGATAGTTACTCTTGTAAAAAGTAAAATTTGCAGCTTCGTCATTTTCCAAACACTCTCCAAACGGCTTACGCAATGCATGAACTTCTTCCTAGGCAAAAAATACATATAAATTGTTTCATCTGTAGTCTTTTTTGCATCCCAGCATTTTATCATCATCAGCATAAAATGAAACTTTTTAAAATCTTCAATTTAAAGGTGTGATTATATTACCTTTTTTTTATTACAAAGTTCTCATTCAATATAAAACCAAATTTCAGACGTCTTTAATTTAAATGACAATAAAGCTTTAATATCCAAAGGTATAACTTTTCCTAAATCCTAGTTAATCTGAAATTTATGAATTCTGGAATAATCTTTTTCCTTCTTACGTATTCCAAAACAAAGGATGTAGAATATCCTGGCGATACTAGATAACCATCATTTTCAGGAAATATATTGCTTCCCCAAGTTCCAAAGGAAACGATGATGCCAACACTTTGCACGAAGGACAAATAGTCTTCTCGATTTAGCAAAAGCCATGTTTCCAGCACTGAAACAGATGACAAAAATGAAAAAATCTTATATTTTTTTTATTTTTTATGTACTTAAGTAAAGAATTATAAGACTACCCCCCCTCAACTGAAGACGGGGTACTGAACTGCGGGGGGGGGGGGATAGCGCAAGGTCTTGCTTAGTGTCTTGAAATGAGGGGGGGGTACCCCCCCTCAACTGAAGACGGGGTACTGAACTGAGGGGGGGGGTACCCCCCCTCAGTTGAGTACGGGGTATCGTTTTGAGGGGGGGGGTACCCCCCCTCAGTTGAGTACGGGGTCTTCAGTTGAGGGGGGGTACCCCCCCTCAAAACCGTACATAAAAGGCCTATTTCGCGCTGCGCATTGGACGCGCGCTGCCAGTGTCATACTCTTCCTATTATGTACTCTTGATAGAACTTAACTTAAAAAGGTTTGAGGATATGACTTTAACTGCTTATGCGACATTACTCCCTACAAAGCAGACTGGGTTGCAGCACTTAAGGTGGTAGTTATGTACGTTTTCGAAGTTTTCGCAATAATTCAAAAGTTACTTGATCGAACATAATCAAACTTGGCACGGACATCGCGAATGTGAATTGCAATATTTCAGTTAATTTTGACATTGATTCAAACTTTTACGGCTAATTTATAGCTAAAAAACTGGATTTTTTGTGTATTTTTTGAGGACTTACAAAATTGTATGCAAATTTTTGTGGCGCTTACACTACTCATAAAAGCCATTCAAAAAAGGGCTAACCCAATTTATTTTAAGAATATTTTCAGCTAAAATATGACATATTTCTGTTAGTCGTTCTAGGCGATCTGTAACTTTGAAGTTTTTTTACCTCTATTCTGACTTCTCTTGCCAATATCACAAAATACCCATAACCACTTTGCACAATAATTTACATGTACATAGTCCCTTATGCATCTATTAAAGCTGCAAAATTTGGTTAGTATAATTTACAGCAGCCACGAGCATTGGCAGTGTTAATAAACCCCTTCAAAAATTGCAAATTTTCTTCAGTCTCCTGAAACGTCATTTTTAAGACTTTTGTCCGCCATTTTTTTCAACGGGTACGGGAAAACTGTGCTTAATGTAATATTAGCTGACCCCAATGAGGCCCTATTTAACTGAATTAAAATTTTTTTAAAAAGTCCGTCATTTCTGAGTACAATGACTGATTTCAGTTGAAGTAACCAATATCCTGTTCCGTTCATAAGAATGCGAAGACAGCTTATTTGACAGTAGCCAAATAAATTTGCCCTAAACCTTTTTCGAATTGAGTGAAAAGATTGATTATTTTTTTAGTTACAGCCTACCAAAGTCATAAAAACTGCCGTTTCTAGACTTTTTAGAAAAATTTGAGGCAAACTTTTGCTCACTGTAAAAATCTGCTAAATTATTACGTTTAGTTAAGCATACAGGCAGTTTTTTAACACATCAACGTGCTTTTGGTGTAAATTGCGTAATTGTATGCGGAATTTTTTCACCACACTGAAGAAATAAACGGGGGAAAATGCATAAAATTGAGCTGATGAGCTTCACCAAAATAGTTGGCGTGCACACTATGAATAACACCGACTCATGAAAAATTGTAATTTTGTAAAAAATAAGTTGATTAACAATATGCAAAAGACCGCTTGTAAATTGATTTAGTAATTGCTACAAAATAGAACATTGAAAAAATCTGCGAAAACGTAACTACCACCTTAAGCTTTCATGAACAATGAAAATATACCTGCACGTTCTGCATTCCAGAAGTATTGTGTTTTGTTATTAAAAACATAGCAGTTGCCGTAGTTGACATCGTAAAAGTCTTCGCTGAAAAGCCTAAAATTCAAACTGGGAATTAGCTAAATTAAGTATGTATGAATATGAACAAAAAAGGCATTAAACAAGAAATACAAAGGTTTCTAAAATAAGTTATCCCTCGCTACAAATAAACTGTGTATAATATTTTTTGATATTTAATATTAATAAATTATGAAGGATTGACTTAGGCAATAGTATATACAAAATGTAATATCACAAAAACAATGAATTTTCACATTGGTTCAAAAGCAAAACTACAGTAACGCTGAAGCTGAGACAGTTTATGTTTTAAAATACTTTGTGGTTTCCTAGTGTACCTCATTTGTAAAATTGAAACTTTATAGGACTTAAATTATCACTGAAATAATAATTTTTTGATTCACGGTAAAGTTTGTGCTGCGTATTAGCAATGAACCGGTAATTTTGCCGGTTCACAAATTTCCAATGTCCCACCCCTGCCCCCAATTTGCGGTATTTACGGTAAGTTTAAAGTTGTCAGCTTTGGTTAAGCAAAATCTAGATTTATGTAGATGTGATGTAGTTTTTTTCACTGTTTATTTATTTTGTTGCATTACAATATTGCATACTTTATTTGAAGATTTGCATTGCTGTTTATTTTGCTGCATTAGTATGTTTAATGGTTCAAGTTTAACGCAGGAAAGCAATTTAGGACACACTGCTATAATTTAACTGAATAAATAATAAATAATTTAAAGATTGGTTAGTAATGTTTTACGTTTTGCAGCTGTCTTCAAAACCAAAAGTGCACTGGCTCATCATACTATCCCTGGAAAAGCCCAATTCCACAAGTTTTGATAACGGAATTTTATTTGACAACAGTTTTAGAGCTTCTTTTGTTGATGCTGACAGTGTTTCTGGATTTTCCTGAAATTGAAACCGTTACCTGTCGAACTATAGTAAAGAAATTGTGAATGTTGTGAATTGTGAAAATTGTAAACACAAAAACCAGACGCGTTTTTGAGAGAAAAAATGACTGCAGTTAGTTTTTTGGTAGCTAAAACAACAAGTTTTAGTAGTGAGTAAGTGTGGTAGAATGACCGACTAAA
>JASANF010003344.1:0-11270 GCA_030248245.1 Trissonchulus sp. WLG1_4 | reverse complement strand
TCGTATTCGGTAGAAGCTAAATCATTTGAAAAAATTTGCTTCAAATGAAGTTAAACCTGTGGTACCCACTATATATTTATTTTTAACATTTGGAATGGTTTTCTGGCATTAGGACCGATTCATGCCTATAGCCGTATGTCCGTTCAGCTGACAAAAATACGAAATAATCGACACAAATAGTGCAGAAGTTCAGATCGTGGCGTGATTATTTCGTAAGTTCATACATGTAATAGCACAAAAATTGGCCTCTCCGCTGTATGCCCGCACTCCCGAGGGATTTTACAACAACCAAGCAGTTCCGACAGTCAGCACTTCTATACAAACCACAGTCAGAGACCTGCTCAGGCCTCCGCTGTAAGCCTACAGTCTCAAAAGCTTGTCGAACTCTTGAGCAGTGCCCTCACCCGCCTTTTTTATTGAATTACCAACACAGTGAATATATGTATTATATATAAACACAACTAACACAATTGACAAAGTTAGAAGAAAATCAATGCGGAGGGTGGGAGGGCAACTTTAACTTGCTAGGGCGATCGTAAATAAAGTACGATGTTCTACTTTAGAATCATTATGAACTCATTACTCATAACCATAAGTCTTCAGGAGTCCGCACTCCCGAGGGCTTTCTTAAGCACCAGCAGTGCCATTACTTCTCACTGACAATCAGTCTGCCCGAATTTCTCTCACAAATCACAGCACTAAGCAAAACTTTTTTAATTTGTGCTTCAACAGTCTCTTTCACATGCATCTTCGTTTTCGTAGATGTATCATACTCAAAGTCATTGACCCGATCATGAACGATTAAATCTGAAAGAGTAGATTGTCTACACATTCACATACAGTGGCGAAGTTCTGAATATTTGTGCCAACGCTGGTGTAACTATATACTATACAATTGGAACTAGTGCAAATAAAGCATGCAAAAGCTGAAGTAAAGAACGAAAACGGTATATTGCCTGTACAACGATATAATTCCGCTTCTAAACCATATCAAAACTTCATACCCATCTCATTTTTCAACTTTTTTAGTCGCACCAGTTAACTTACATATGTATGTGCTTCGTGTTTGTACTATATACACTTGTGCCCAAAGCGTCGCTGGTTTTGAAACCCACATATAAGACAGAGTTGTTTTCAGCCTGACTCTGAAACTTCTCGCAGTAGGATGAACGTTAGCCATTTAACTTTTTCATCCCTGGTTGTAAGGTGCATAGTTGCTTCTTAACGACCGCCTCCTTAGTAATAATCAATAAATTGCATTTGATTCCTGATTAATGCAAAGTCTCGTACAATACAAGACTGTGTCAGTTCAGACAAAAGGGTTTCATACTGAACCCAAACGTCTAAACCTTAAAACTTTCTACAAACCTGTTAAACTATAACACTTTAAACAAACTCACATAAGTATCAGCTTCACAATGTATTTATTGGAATGAATCTGTCAACTCAATCGAAAAAACCGTTTAGTATTATTCTGTCGTTTTGTTGTATTTTGCAACAAGATATTTTTTGTGTCAGTTGAATGCCAACTAAAATTCTAATAAATAATAGCTATATACTCTACTAAACCTACAACTAACAAGTGAAAGTTTGGTGCAAAATGCAATTATTAAATATGTCCGCCTGCTGTTACATAATTTGAACCACTTCCGTATGCTACGGCAAAGCCTTTTGTGCAGCTTAAAATAATTACAAACTGCCAAGTGTAGGAACATCAGTGCGACGTGATGCGAAGTGCAGGTATAAGTCAGCCCAAATGTAGGTTCGCTATTTCTTGGATTAGATAAGTAAGACGTAATTATAAATTATTCCCTGTCGGAGAGAGTATCGGGCAGATCCAGCGAACTGGAGCTCTAATGCTGCATCCGAAAGTCAATGTCATTCAAAGAGCACACTATTGTGCGAGAGACTAGTCTGAAAGATCCCGGACAGACTCTTGTATGTGAGATCAAGCCACAATTTGATCAGAACCTAAAAAGCTCAAGAAGCGATTCTGAAAATGCTGCAGCATTCCATATAAACTTCTGGTGAAGTATTAGCGGATTGGGATCCGTAACACAGTGAGTTTCATCAAAACAGCTATGCTTTCTGCATGGAAACAGACACGCTGTAAACGTTCAGACTCAAACGCACAATCAGTCTGCAGCACCGGCCACAGCAGGAAAGTAACGACACAACAGGCATGCTGGGTAACACTGTGACACTCGAGCACACAGTCTTCCGAAGTGGCTAGCTACAGTGAACACATACAATCGTATAATTTAAACCTCGAGACTAGTAAGCGAGTTCTACAGTGTAGTCCAGATGTACCATGTAGCGTTGCGTTCTGATCTATGCTTCGCTGCATCTTACCTCTGCAGGAATAATAATATGCAGAGTGTGTAATCAAACTGTCTTGCTTCAAAACAGCAGCTGTATTAGCCTTTACATCCTGATTCTTCCACATTAGCGTTATTTTGCCAAAATAGGGGCTATCGAAATGAGCTCTTGATGGAACTGCAACACGGACTTGCAGCATTTTTAAAAAAACTATATTCTCCAAGGATTTGTGTCGTGAGACAGCAAAACTAAGTAAAACCTAAAAAATAAAATTTTGGTGATATATTTGCTAGCTCTTTATGTACTAGTATTTCAAACAGAAATTTATAGTCACACATTATTCAATTTTTTTTAGCCACTACTCGCGGACACTTTGAATACACCATGCATGTAATGTGAAAAAATAGTTGTGTTCTTTTAAAACTTTCTTCTTTTTCTTCTTTTAAAAACTTAACTTCTTTTTTTTGTGTTTAAATCTTCCTAATTGTTACTGAAATCAACTGCAGCCAAAGTTTCGTGAGTTGCAAATATACTTATCAATTCAAAACCGATCTTGAGTAATGTCGCACCAAGAATGATCCTACATTGTGGAATTAAAGTTGAAAGCTGATAAGAAACTTACTTTGACCTCAAATTGAGCGATTATCTGGCTTTAGCTTTGAACACTATCAAATATGAAAACTTTCTGAAGACACATAGGGTGGAATTCTAGAAGGGTGATTAACTTAGTCAGTGATTAAAAGAATAACGCGCGTGCAGAATGACATCAGGCAAGTCTATTCTCAGCGTGTAGAATTCGTAATGACAAAACGTAATGAAAGAACGTTTAGCGACTGATTAAGTTAGTCACTCGCTAATCAACCTTCTAGAATTCCACCCATAGTGCATTAATTTTTATCAGCTTGTTGATAAAATTACCTTGGACTCAATTATAATCTAACGTATTTCGATTAGCCATTAAATTTATCACGATGCTCACTTAATTTTTTCATTAATAATGTTGCGTCAGAGCAACAACCGTCACAATCTCAAGTTAGTGAGACCTGTCGGGTTTATGTTTCACAGAATCAGTTACTTCACATTCACGGTTTAAGGGGGTAGTGTCGCGAAAGCAGTCGATTTTGCGCGACTATAAAACTTTTTCAGTAAAAGATAGGTCACGGTTCTTTATTTATTCTAAAAATATGGTTCAAGGCAAATATTTTTGTTACGTTTCACAAAAATTGATGCAGCATACAGTTAGCAGTTAAGTCGCAAAGTCGGAAAAATGACGTTTTGAAAACCTATTCACATTCGATAATTTCATCACAATTAAAAAACTTTTTGTTCAGATTCTTTACACACAGTAAAAGCACATATGCTCTAGTTTATGCACACAAAATTTAGTGCTAATTGCTTGAGTGGTTGTGGAGTAATGCCTATTTGAACTGTGAAACTATGCGTAACCTGTAAAGTACTCACAGCAATAATGATAAATTGCAAAAAAATTAGACACTTATTTTGAAATCAAAAGAAAAACGAACCTTCATTTTTTAATTTTCTTATTTGTGGCAAAAAATTGTGCGTCAAAACACTACATGTACTTCACAAGCTGGCCAATCTGATATCTGGCTTGATTTTTTGAACTTTTAATGTCTCTATTGTGTGATGTCTGGCTCAAAATGGTGATTGGTTAAAAATATTGGTAGATATTGGTGGTCTAGTGTCTGGCAGTATTTATTTGACACCATATGGCATTTCACTAGTTTCTCAGTGAACGTACAATTTCAAGGCAAAAAGTTCTCATTTTGCAGCCTTATGAGCAAAACTGCTTTGGCGACACTACCACCTTAAGTATCCAAGTCAATCGAGCCGGTGGCGTGTGGCTAAGCGTCACGGATCTGTCACAAAGTTGTCACTGTAAAGCAGGCTCAGTCTATGGTGAAGGATGAAATCCCAGCGAAGGCTTGAACTCGAGTGCAATTTATGAAAAAAACGGTTAAATTAATTTGCAATGCCTAATGTAAAAGAAATAACTACAACTCGTCGAATTAACTTTTTAGTCCAAATTATTCCAATTTGCCTACTTTGTAAACTAGTTTTGTAAGCTTTATTTCATGAGGAGTAATAGCACATATCCTATTATCTTCCTACTTCATTGTGTAGCAATAATGCGAAGCCATTATGAAATAAAAGTAGAGGTTCTAATTCAGAGATGCACGGGGGGAATCTTTGAGGGGGGGGGGGTGCCGGACCCCTGGCGCAACGGGGGGGTGGTCCCTAGATTTGGCCATTTTTCAGCGATAGCCGAAAATTTTTCAGAATTTTTAGATTTTCAACTCATTTTTGGGGTACTTTTTGGCCGCAGGCGAAAATTTTTTGCAATTTTTTAATATTTTACGCATTTTTGGGGCACTTTCTTGGCCATCAGAGGGGGGGCGGGGGGTTGAGGGGGGAAGGGTGCCGGATGTCTGAGGGGGGGTGCCGACCCCCCTCAGGGGGGGTTGATACCCCCCATACCACCCCCCCCTATGTGCAGCTACAGCTACGCTTCTTTTCAGTAGACACTAAAATGAACGAAAACGAAACGAAAACGAAAAAGAAAACGAAAACAAAAGTGAATTGAAGCGAAGCCAACTTTTTCAGCTTGCGCAACAAAGTTTTGAAAAATTTGACGAGCAGTACACAAATGAAGGCAGCTGCATGCTGCTTGTTTATTCAAATATTTACATGGTGAGAGGTGTCACTTTTATATAGACTTTAGTTAGTTGTTATTTAGCTATATATATGTATTGTTTTGCAAACTTAACCGCACATTAAAATAAAATAAAAGTTATAAATTAGCACGAATTGATACAATACTGACACTCTGACAGGAACTTTGTATTATAAGATTTATACTAGATAAGAAAAATGCCCTACGGCAAGACTATATAACGGCACATATCTTAGCTGGTGATTGTTCAGTAAGCTAAGAGCAGTCGGACCCTATAAAGAGCAGTCTTTCATTGTTAATGCTTTATGTATGTAGATGAATCATTTGCTAATTGTGCATTTTAAATCTATAGAATTGTCATTTCTGAAGCCGAAAAATTGTAAAAACTAGATAAGAAAAATGCCCTACGGGACGCTAATAGCATAATAGGCCGATAGGGTAACTAACTGCACGTTCGTTTTAGTTTTAACGTGCCTGAAGCCGAAAAATGACCTGCTAAAAGTATGGAAACTAGACCGTTTTGATTGAACAATAGGCCGCTTGCTGCTCCCTATTATTGCGGGAACCATCGGTTCGGAGTCGAACATCGAACCACCATTGGCTCATCGTTGTCCCTAAAAGGGCTGCTTGTGTTCGTGCTGAAGGGTAGTTTGATTTTGTTAGGATGTCCCAAACTATGACCTGTCGCGTAATAACTCAGTTCGACTTTTGTCCACGTATTTGCCAATCTGATATATAAGTTTTAATAGTCACGTATACGTGCATGTGCATCAAATTTTTAACTGATTTAACGTTTAACGATTTATTTGACATTTGCGTTCTCATATGTTTACTACGTAGTACGTAGCACGACAAATTGTGATGTTACGGTAAAGGCAACCTCTGTCCCGAACGGCAGTTCCTCATGGTCAATTCACTGCACAGAGCCCTGTTATCTTCCTTCATAACAGTGTACACATTACAGTTAGGCCTGATTCATACTCATCTTTATAATTGTCCCAATGGTTTTGTCCTTGAATTATTTCAAAAAATGTTCAACTAAGCTACATTTTGGCATGAAGAAAGTCGAAGTCAAAGCCCAGTTCGTATGCAACAAATTAGACGAAACGATTCAGTCAATGCTTCTCACCAGCTGACAGAAAATTGTCCTTGTCACTGTCCCTGTATTCTTTAGGACAAGTCTACGAACCAAGCTTACCGACCCCGTGGGGGTGGACTGCTAGATTTGCAGGAACACATGTGGTTTTAGTCCGTATATAATATTTCAATTGTTGAAACAACTCCAGTGAAGTTTGATACAGAAGTTAGTAATACAACCGTGGTTCCCGCAATAATGGGGCGCAGCAAGCGGCCTATTGTTCAATCAAAACGGTCTAGTTTCCATACTTTTAGCAGGTCATTTTTCGGCTTCAGGCACGTTAAAACTAAAACGAACGTGCAGTTAGTTACCCTATCGGCCTATTATGCTATTAGCGTCCCGTAGGGCATTTTTCTTATCTAGTTTTTACAATTTTTCGGCTTCAGAAATGACAATTCTATAGATTTAAAATGCACAATTAGCAAATGATTCATCTACATACATAAAGCATTAACAATGAAAGACTGCTCTTTATAGGGTCCGACTGCTCTTAGCTTACTGAACAATCACCAGCTAAGATATGTGCCGTTATATAGTCTTGCCGTAGGGCATTTTTCTTATCTAGTATAAATCTTATAGTACAAAGTTCCTGTCAGAGTGTCAGTATTGTATCAATTCGTGCTAATTTATAACTTTTATTTTATTTTAATGTGCGGTTAAGTTTGCAAAACAATACATATATATATAGCTAAATAACAACTAACTAAAGTCTATATAAAAGTGACACCTCTCACCATGTAAATATTTGAATAAACAGGCAGCATGCAGCTGCCTTCATTTGTGTACTGCTCGTCAAATTTTTCAAAACTTTGTTGCGCAAGCTGAAAAAGTTGGCTTCGCTTCAATTCACTTTTGTTTTAGTTTTCTTTTTCGTTTTCGTTTCGTTTTCGTTCATTTTAGTGTCTACTGAAAAAAAGCGTAGCTGTAGCTGCACATAGGGGGGGGTAGGGGGTGTATCCACCCACCCTGAGGGGGGTCGGCACCCCCCCTCAACCCCCCGCCCCCCCTCTGATGGCCAAGAAAGTGCCCCAAAAATGCGTAAAATATTAAAAAATTGCAAAAAATTTTCGCCTGCGGCCAAAAAGTACCCCAAAAATGAGTTGAAAATCTAAAAATTCTGAAAAATTTTCGGCTATCGCTGAAAAATGGCCAAAACTAGGGACCACCCCCCCTTGCGCCAGGGGTCCGGCCCCCCCCCCCCCTCAAAGATTCCCCCCGTGCATCTCTGAATTAGAACCTCTACTTTTATTTCATAATGGCTTCGCATTATTGCTACACAATGAAGTAGGAAGATAATAGGATATGTGCTATTACTCCTCATGAAATAAAGCTTACAAAACTAGTTTACAAAGTAGGCAAATTGGAATAATTTGGACTAAAAAGTTAATTCGACGAGTTGTAGTTATTTCTTTTACATTAGGCATTGCAAATTAATTTAACCGTTTTTTCATAAATTGCACTCGAGTTCAAGCCTTCGCTGGGATTTCATCCTTCAACATAGACTGAGCTTGCTTTACAGTGACAACTTTGTGACAGATCCATGACGCTTAGCCACACGCCACCGGCTCGATTGACTTGGATACTTAAGGTGGTAGTGTCGCCAAAGCAGTTTTGCTCATAAGGCTGCAAAATGAGAACTTTTTGCCTTGAAATTGTACGTTCACTGAGAAACTAGTGAAATGCCATATGGTGTCAAATAAATACTGCCAGACACTAGACCACCAATATCTACCAATATTTTTAACCAATCACCATTTTGAGCCAGACATCACACAATAGAGACATTAAAAGTTCAAAAAATCAAGCCAGATATCAGATTGGCCAGCTTGTGAAGTACATGTAGTGTTTTGACGCACAATTTTTTGCCACAAATAAGAAAATTAAAAAATGAAGGTTCGTTTTTTCTTTTTGATTTCAAAATAAGTGTCTAATTTTTTTGCAATTTATCATTACTTGCTGTGAGTACTTTACAGGTTACGCATAGTTTCACAGTTCAAATAGGCATTACTCCACAACCACTCAAGCAATTAGCACTAAATTTTGTGTGCATAAACTAGAGCATATGTGCTTTTACTGTGTGTAAAGAATCTGAACAAAAAGTTTTTTAATTGTGATGAAATTATCGAATGTGAATAGGTTTTCAAAACGTCATTTTTCCGACTTTGCGACTTAACTGCTAACTGTATGCTGCATCAATTTTTTGTGAAACGTAACAAAAATATTTGCCTTGAACCATATTTAGAATAAATAAAGAACCGTGACCTATCTTTTACTGAAAAAGTTTTATAGTCGCGCAAAATCGACTGCTTTCGCGACACTACCCCCTTAAACCGTGAATGTGAAGTAACTGATTCTGTGAAACATAAACCCGACAGGTCTCACTAACTTGAGATTGTGACGGTTGTTGCTCTGACGCAACATTATTAATGAAAAAATTAAGTGAGCATCGTGATAAATTTAATGGCTAATCGAAATACGTTAGATTATAATTGAGTCCAAGGTAATTTTATCAACAAGCTGATAAAAATTAATGCACTATGTGTCTTCAGAAAGTTTTCATATTTGATAGTGTTCAAAGCTAAAGCCAGATAATCGCTCAATTTGAGGTCAAAGTAAGTTTCTTATCAGCTTTCAACTTTAATTCCACAATGTAGGATCATTCTTGGTGCGACATTACTCAAGATCGGTTTTGAATTGATAAGTATATTTGCAACTCACAAAACTTTGGCTGCAGTTGATTTCAGTAACAATTAGGAAGATTTAAACACAAAAAAAAGAAGTTAAGTTTTTAAAAGAAGAAAAAGAAGAAAGTTTTAAAAGAACACAATAACTATTTTTTCACATTACATGCATGGTGTATTCAAAGTGTCCGTGAGTAGTGGCTAAAAAATTTGAATAATGCGTGACTAGGTATAAATTTCTGTTTGAACTACTAGTAAAGAGCTAGCAAATATATCACCAAAATTTTATTTTTTAGGTTTTACTTAGTTTTGCTGTCTCACGACACAAATCCTTGGAGAATATAGTTTTTTTAAAAATGCTGCAAGTCCGTGTTGCAGTTCCATCAAGAGCTCATTTCGATAGCCCCTATTTTGGCAAAATAACGCTAATGTGGAAGAATCAGGATGTAAAGGCTAATACAGCTGCTGTTTTGAAGCAAGACAGTTCGATTACACACTCTGCATATTATTATTCCTGCAGAGGTAAGATGCAGCGAAGCATAGATCAGAACGCAACGCTACATGGTATATCTGGACTACACTGTAGAACTCACTTACTAGTCTCGAGGTTTAAATTATACGATTGCATGTGTTCACTGTAGCTAGCCACTTCGGAAGACTGTGTGTTCGAGTGTCACACTGTTACACAGCTTGCCTGTTGTGTCGTTACTTTCCTGCTGTGGCCGGTGCTGCAGACTGATTGTGCGTTTGAGTCTGAACGTTTACAGCGTGTCTGTTTCCATGCAGAAAGCATAGCTGTTTTGATGACACTCACTGTGTTACGGATCCCAATCCGCTAATACTTCACCAGAAGTTTATATGGAATGCTGCAGCATTTTCAGACTTCTTCACTTTCACGCTTCTTGAGCTTTTTAGGTTCTGATCAAATTGTGGCTTGATCTCACATACAAGAGTCTGTCTGGGATCTTTCAGACTAGTCTCTCGCACAATAGTGTGCTCTTTGAATGATATTGACTGTTGGATGCAGCATTAGAGCTCCAGTTCGCTGGATCTGCCCGATACTCTCTCCGACAGGGAATAATTTATATTTACGTCTTACTTATCTAATCCAAGAAATAGCGAACCTACATTTGGGCTGACTTTTACCTGCACTTCGCATCACGTCGCACTGATGTTCCTACACTTTGGCAGTTTGTAATTATTTTAAGCTGCACAAAAGGCTTTGCCGTAGCATACGGAAGTGGTTCAAATTATGTAACAGCAGGCGGACATATTTAATAATTGCATTTTGCACCAAACTTTCACTTGTTAGTTGTAGGTTTAGTAGAGTATATAGCTATTATTTATTAGAATTTTAGTTGGCATTCAACTGACACAAAAAATATCTTGTTGCAAAATACAACAAAACGACAGAATAATACTAAACGGTTTTTTCGATTGAGTTGACAGATTCATTCCAATAAATACATTGTGAAGCTGATACTTATGTGAGTTTGTTTAAAGTGTTATAGTTTAACAGGTTTGTAGAAAGTTTTAAGGTTTAGACGTTTGGGTTCGGTATGAAACCCTTTTGTCTGAACTGACACAGTCTTGTATTGTACGAGACTTTGCATTAATCAGGAATCAAATGCAATTTATTGATTATTACTAAGGAGGCGGTCGTTAAGAAGCAACTATGCACCTTACAACCAGGGATGAAAAAGTTAAATGGCTAACGTTCATCCTACTGCGAGAAGTTTCAGAGTCAGGCTGAAAACAACTCTGTCTTATATGTGGGTTTCAAAACCAGCGACGCTTTGGGCACAAGTGTATATAGTACAAACACGAAGCACATACATATGTAAGTTAACTGGTGCGACTAAAAAAGTTGAAAAATGAGATGGGTATGAAGTTTTGATATGGTTTAGAAGCGGAATTATATCGTTGTACAGGCAATATACCGTTTTCGTTCTTTACTTCAGCTTTTGCATGCTTTATTTGCACTAGTTCCAATTGTATAGTATATAGTTACACCAGCGTTGGCACAAATATTCAGAACTTCGCCACTGTATGTGAATGTGTAGACAATCTACTCTTTCAGATTTAATCGTTCATGATCGGGTCAATGACTTTGAGTATGATACATCTACGAAAACGAAGATGCATGTGAAAGAGACTGTTGAAGCACAAATTAAAAAAGTTTTGCTTAGTGCTGTGATTTGTGAGAGAAATTCGGGCAGACTGATTGTCAGTGAGAAGTAATGGCACTGCTGGTGCTTAAGAAAGCCCTCGGGAGTGCGGACTCCTGAAGACTTATGGTTATGAGTAATGAGTTCATAATGATTCTAAAGTAGAACATCGTACTTTATTTACGATCGCCCTAGCAAGTTAAAGTTGCCCTCCCACCCTCCGCATTGATTTTCTTCTAACTTTGTCAATTGTGTTAGTTGTGTTTATA
>JASANF010003343.1:0-12866 GCA_030248245.1 Trissonchulus sp. WLG1_4 | reverse complement strand
TCATTTGTGTCCCACAGTTCACATTTCGTCTCACGTTGTTGAACGTCCACAAATCTGGCCGGAGATCCACTTTCTTGCCTTGCCTTGCCAGTTTTGGTTATGATCTTTACCCATTTGAATTTCCCCTTGTTGGGCAGATCAGCCAGAGTGTGACAGCCCCCTAGAGATTTCAGCTTTAAGTGCTCCCAGGTTGACTTGAATACCCTCCTCGACAGACGACTTGTTTTAGACGTTCGTCCTTTGGTACCCTTAAGTAGTATAAATGGGTACTTGGGTATTGTTTTGACCAAAACTTTGCGCCTACCGAATCGTGTTTCTTGGTAATGGTAAAAAAATGTAGAAAATTTAGGGGACTGGGGTTGGAAAGTTGACTATTGCTTATGCGACAGTAGGGAGGAGGTAAGGGGCTGTAAGAAACTGGGTTCGTTTCCGGAATGCAGTTTTGCGAGATGATTTCTTTAAAAGAACTCACTTAGCGAAAGCTTTGGCCGTCTCTCTCACACAAGGGGTCATGCACTCGAAGTTACACCACCTGAAAAAACGAAACCAATGCATTACGAAAATAAATAAAGTCATGCTTCAAAAGCTACAATGGTAATGTATAGATAGATTACAGTAGAACGCAATGTTGTCAATACTAACTAACTGTAACAACATAGTGTGAAAAAAGTGTGGTTTTATTACAGTTTCGTATGGCAACCACTATGTACTGCTAGCTTGACTTAAATATTACGTAACAATAATATTACTAATGGAACAAAGTAGTAACAATAATAATAATACTTAATTAATAATAGTCATAGTTAAATGTGCATTCAATTTGTATAATTTGATACGTATAGTTTTTATTGATGATTCCCTAATTTTTTTCAAAGTTATCAATTTTTTGATAACATTTTTTTGAAGCTACTACAATTGTCAGCTTGTAAAACTGGTTATAAACAGTTAGTTCAATAAATTTTACATAAAACGTGGTCACCTGTCATAATATGATGGATTAATCTGATGTTTCCATTTTATTTTTATTATGTGGTAAATGCGATAATTAGCCAAATTAGCTAATGGTTGTTAAAACTGGTTATAACCGGTTAGTTCCGGATTTTCTACATAACAGCCAGCTGTTAAATCTGCTGCATCAATCAGATTTTCATGACCAACTAAATACCCAGTAATTTTTTAGTTAATAAATTGAACCTAAACCAATTAGGGAAGGACTAACAATACAGATACATTAATTACATGGCCTTCTGCCACGACTTTGTTTGTCTGCATTGGCATTCACCATGGTTTGTATAATACAAAAATCATTAGTTGTGCCCTCTTAATAACTTGGTTGTCTATCATACTCTTGCCTATACCCCCTCTTATTACAGTACACCTCATAATACTCATACCACCAATTATTACTATAGATCCAAACTCATTTTACTGCTTTAGATGTTATTTTTCTTTTATACTTTCCTACATCACTTCTAATGATTACAAATTTTAATCATTAAGTATTACTTTTGACTCGATAGTAATTAATTACAGTTAGATTAGATTACACTAATAAGTTCAATGAACAAATATTTTGCACTATCTGTTATAAATAATACATATAATTACTTTTTATTGTGTGTTCTTCCATTGCTTGTGAGATCCTCTTAATAACTTCTGGGTCTATCCTCCTTTTATTGACTTTGCACTAACCCCTTTTATTACTTCCACCTCCTTTTATTGACTTTGCATCAACCCCTTTTATTACTTCCACCTCCTTTTATTGACTTTGCACCACCCCATTTTTATTACTTAGAACCCCCACCTTGTATTACTTTGTACCCCCATGACTTTGCACCCTCACCGTTTGTACCTTCCTTTATTTTTTGGCATCAACTCCTTTCAATACTTTGTACCCCACCGTTTATTACTTCCACCTACTTTTATGACTTTGCACCAACTCCTTTTATTACTTTGTACCCCCACCAATTAATACTTTGCACAACTTTTATAAATCCCTTTGTAAAAATTTTATAACTGTAGCTTTAGCCACTGCACATTCTTCACATTATATCATTAAGCCATCCCTTTAATTTTTGAAATGTTTATGTGACTTTTTGTATTTTCAGATATTAATTAAATTAAATTTTTAATTAATTTTGAGAAGTTCATTGGCGGAGGTAGCAGGACCTAGTTGCGAGCTGTCTACCTCGGAGGTAAACAAAAATATAAATCAAGTTTAATTGAAGTACTTAGTAGCATCTGTGATAGAAATTTTGTACACAAATAGGTATGAATTATAATAAATAAGTACAGTACCAAGAGTAGATAATAAGAATATTGTGACACTATGTAGGTTCAGAAAGAGTGTCATACTCATCTCTCTTGGTCCCCCGCGCTCATTATATTCTCTGTGGGTAAAAACAAAAGGAGTAAAAATATTTTTATAATAAAATAAAAAATTTGACTTACCATCAAAGGTGGCGGTGAGCACGAGGCAATAATCGACTTGAGATAATCAGGCAATGAGGAGACACTGGGGGTAGTTTCAGGGGGGTGGTAGAAAATAAATAAGTGGATAAGGAGGTGAAAGTGAAGGGTGGTAGTGATGAAGAGTGTGGATGATAAGGGTTTGTGAAAAAGTGATGAGAGGGTAGAAAGTTAGGATAAGATGAAGAAAAGAAAAGAGTATATAAGAGAAGTGAAAATATGAATATAGAGTGTGTATTTATTATTGAGTAAAAGTAATTATGTTAAATAGTATAAGAAATAGAGGAAAGATAAAAAGAAAATAAAAAAGAGTTGGAATAAATAAGAAATAAATTTATTTGTTTATTTTGTAAGAATAATTGAATTATGTTTGAAGATATAGTTGATTCTGTTATATTAGATTATTAAAATTAAATTGTGGAAGTGTAGAAGAAAGTTAGGATTTAAAAAGAAAAGCAAGTGCTGTAAAAATTAAATAGAATAAGTTGAAATGTGTCTAATAGTTGAGAAAGGAACTGAGGTTAAAAAAGTAAAAAATGAAGTAAAACATAAATGTAGGAAGAGTAGGAAAAGTGGATGTATGGGAAAGGTGTATGTCTATAGAGAAGTATGAGTTGAAAAAAGTATTACAAAAGAATGGAGTGGCTGGGTTATGACTCGCTGAAAAAAATGATTAGAGAAGATCTCTTGTTGTTGTAAAGGTGAGAAGTGGTATAATAGAGTCTACTGGTAACTTTGGATGGCTCTGCTCTGCTGCTGCTAGCTAAAGTGTAGGTTTGGGTGAAGTGTAAGTGTAAGTGAAGTAAAGAGGATGCTATAAAACTTGGATATCTCGTTGAAACTGCTAAAGTAAATTATTAAATATCTCTAGAAAAAATATGCTAGAATAGTGTCTATTATATTGTGAGAAGAGTGTTAATAATTCTCAAGGTAATGTAAGATGATCGTGAGGAATAGGTTAGCTAAAAGTGAGGGGTGAGTGGAGTGCTGAATAGAAAAAATACTGAAAAACCGATTAAGAAAGTCTAGAACTATTATGCAGTTGCGATATATAAGCGGATAGTAAAGCTACTACTAATATAGTAAATATATTCGGTGCTCACTGTCGTCTGAAAAAAAAAATAATAATTTAGTGTGAATTAATAATTGGGAAAAAAGCGAATGAGTGTATACAAGAAATTCTCTGGGAATAGAATAGAGCTGATAAAAAATGAGTAAGACTTTATATAATCTAGTGTATAATAATATTTAAAAAAAAGCTAAATAATGAATAATAGAAAAAAAGGATGTATATATAATAAATAGAAGCTAAACTATAGAATTAAAGAGTATAAACTAAAAATTTAAGTATAGGTAAAAGTAAAAAAGAAGTGAAAGTAATAAAAAAGAAAAAAAATCAATAAACTCTTCGCAAATATAAGAGAGAAGATAATAAAAGAAATAAAAACTCAGTAATAAATAATAACTAGCTAAAAAGAATAACGAAGATATTATTTTTTCCTTACTCCTATGTGATTTATATAAATATATCTTTACTTCAGACAGTATCTCTCATTACTAGCACGTAACGGTAAATCCTATATATAATATCTATAATGTAAGTATACTATAAATAGTGCGTAGTACAATGAACTAAATCCTCTCTCGAGCGATGTACGGTAGTCATATATGATATCTATAATGTAATATATAAGTCGAGCGGCGTGGAAGAGATACTTATATAAAGTTTCTCCCTCCCTCAGCGATCGTAACGGTTAGTTCAATTATTATTGATATCTATAATGTAAGATTCTACAAGTCTAGTGCGGTTGAAAAATATTGATATCTTCTAAAGAGTAAGTAGTACACGGTTTCTAGTATTCTTTTGACTCGACAGTAATAATTTACAGTTAGATTAGATTCACTTCTCAGTTTGAAAGTACGGCTACAGTCCACTTGCGTTATTGCTATTGTTAGCTAGTTTATTACGTTTGTTATTTTTACCTCAGCAGTTGGATTGTGGTCTATCTTGGGTCTAGCTTGTATTACTTGCCAACTTTGTAGTCTCTTTTGACTATAAAATTATTTCCTTGATTATTTATCCATCCGCCGCCCTATCATTTGCCACGATTGCCTGAATACCCCCAATGTCTCCTCATTGCCTGATTATCTCAAGTTGATTATTGCTTCGCTCAACGCAACCTTTGATTGGTAAGTCAAACTTTTTAATGTGTTAATATGTATAAATATTGTTACTGTATGTGTGTTTGATACCAAGAGTTGACAGTAGGGGTGAGTATGACACTCTTTCTGAACCTACATAGTGTCACAATATTCTTATTATCTACTCTTGGTACTGTACTTATTTATTATAATTCATACCTATTTGTGTACAAAATTTCTATCACAGATGCTACTGAGTACTTCAATTAAACTTGATGTATATTTTTGTTTACCTCCGAGGTAGACAGCTCGCAACTAGGTCCTGCTACCTCCGCCATTGGACTTCTCAAAATTAATTAAAAATTTAATTTAATTAATATCTGAAAATACAAAAAAGTCACATTAACATTTCAAAACTTAAAGGGATGGCTTAATGATATAATGTGACGAATGTGGAGTGGCTAAAACTACAGTTATAAAAATTTTACAAAGGGAGTTATAAAAGTTGTGCAAAGTATTAATTGGTGGGGGTACAAAGTAATAAAAAGAGTTGGTGCAAAGTGATAAAAGGAGGTGGAAGTAATAAACGGTGGGGTACAAAGTATTGAAAGGAGTTGATGCTAAAAAAATTAAAGGAAGGTACAAACGGTGAGGGTGCAAAGTCATGGGGGTACAAAGTAATTCAAGGCGGGCGTGCTAAGTAATAAAAATGGGGTGGTGCAAAGTCAATAAAAGGAGGTGGAATAATAAAAGGGGTTGGTGTACAGTCAATAAAAAGAGGTGGAATTAATAAAAGGGTTTGGTGCAAAGTAATACAAGGAGGCTAGACCCAGAAGTTATTAAGAGGATCTCACAAGCAATGGAAGAACACACAATAGAAAGTAATTATATGTATTATTTATAGCAGATAGTGCAAAATATTTGTTTATTGAACTTAGTAGTGTAATCTAATCTAACTGTAATTAATTACTATCGAGTCAAAAGTAATACTTAATGGTTAAAATTAGTAATCATTAGAAGTGATGTAGGAAAGTATAAAAGAAAAATAACATCTAAAGCAGTAAAAGGAGTTTGGATGTAAAGTAATAATTGGCGGTATGAGTATTATGAGGTGTATTGTAATAAGAGGAGGTATAGGCAAGAGTATGATAGACGACCAAGTTATTAAGAGGACCACCAGAGTTTAATGTAAACTTTTTGTATTGCAGAAACCATGGAATGCCCAGTGTGCAACAAAACAAAGTACGTAACAAAGCCACCCCATATAATTGTAAGTGTGTATATATACTATTTAATCACTTTCCCCCTCCATTCCGTTCAAGGTCAATTTATTTTTGACTAGAAAGTCCCTTGGGTATTTCATTTAAGTCATCAAAAATTCTGATTAATCCAGCAAATTTTGACAGCTGGCCACTTATTTATGTAAAAAATCCGGAACTAACCGGTTATAACCAGTTTTAACGACCAGTTAGCACTCTAAACTAGGCTAATTATAGCCATTACCACATAAT
This sequence comes from Trissonchulus sp. WLG1_4, assembly GCA_030248245.1. Taxonomy (NCBI): domain Eukaryota; kingdom Metazoa; phylum Nematoda; class Enoplea; order Enoplida; family Ironidae; genus Trissonchulus; species Trissonchulus sp. WLG1_4. The sequence goes on along the minus strand of JASANF010003343.1, from coordinate 6,744 downwards.
TGAAAATAAAATGGAAACATCAGATTAATCCATCATATTATGACAGGTGACCACGTTTTATGTAAAATTTCTTGAACTAACTGTTTATAACCAGTTTTACAAGCTGACAATTGTAGTAGCTTCAAAAAAATGTTATAAAAAAATTGATAACTTTGAAAAAAATTAGGATAGTGAGATAGAAACTATACGTATAAAAAAAGTATACAAATTGAATGCACATTTAACTATGACTATTATTAATTTAGTATTATTATTATTGTTACTACTTTATTACAGGTATTGTTTCGTAATATTATTGTTACGTAATATTTAGAGTCAGAGTAACTAGCAGTACATAGTGGTTGCCATAGAAACTGTAATAAAACCACACTTTTTTTCACACTATGTTGTTACAGTTAGTTAGTATTGACAACATACGTACTACTGTAGTATACTATACATTACCATTGTAGCTTTTGAAGCATGACTTTATTTATTTTCGTAATGCATTGGTTTCGTTTTTTCAGTGGTGTAACTTCGAGTGCATGACCCCTTGTGTGAGGGAGACGGCCAAAGCGTTCGCTAGGTCGTTCTTTTCCCGAAATCATCTAGCAAAAGTCATTCGGGAAACGAACCCAGTTTCTTACAGCCCCTTACCTTCTCCCTACTGTCGCATAAGCAATAGTCAACTTTACAACCCCAGTCCCCTAAATTTCCTCCATTTTTTTACCAGTCCGGGGAAACACGATTCGGTAGGCGCAAAGTTTTGGTCAAAACAATACCCAAGTACCCATTTATACTACTAAGGGTACCAAAGGACGAACGTCTAAAACAAGTCGTCTGTCCAGAGGGTGCTCAAGTCAACCTGGAGCACTTAAAGCTGAAATCTCTAGGGGGCTGTCACACTCTGGCTGATCTGCCCAACAAGGGGAAATTCAAATGGGTAAAGATCATAACCAAAACTGGCAAGGCAAGGCAAGAAAGTGGATCTCCGGCAATATTTATGTCAACATTCCAACCGGGTAGAGGAGTCCGAAATGTGGGACTGTCGGACACGAATGTGACACCCAGGCCTTTGATGGAATTCTTACGCCCTGGACATACATATCCACAGTCGGAACCGGTTCAGCAATGCACACTGAGGATTCCTACCTCCTTTCGGTTAACGTTTGTTACAAGGGTAGGAAACTGTGGATTGGTGTGCCGGAGTCTGACTTGGGTAAACTGTTTGCGATTGCCCAGGCACTCCCACCTTACGGCCCCCACTGCCCTGCCCTCACCTTGGTGGGGTACAAAGTATTGAAAGGTGTTGATGCCAAAAAAATTAAAGGAAGGTACAAACGGTGAGGGTGCAAAGTCATGGGGGTACAAAGTAATACAAGGCGGGCGTGCTAAGTAATAAAAATGGGGTGGTGCAAAGTCAATAAAAGGAGGTGGAATAATAAAAGGGGTTGGTGCAAAGTCAATAAAAAGAGGTGGGAGTAATAAAAGAGTTTGGTGCAAAGTAATACAAGGAGGCTAGACCCAGAAGTTATTGAGAGGATCTCACAAGCAATGGAAGAACACACAATAAAAAGTAATTATATGTATTATTTATAGCAGATAGTGCAAAACATTTGTTTATTGAACTTAGTAGTGTAATCTAATTTCACTGTAATTAATTACTATCGAGTCAAAAGTAATACTTAATGGTTAAAATTAGTAATCATTAGAAGTCATGTAGGAAAGTATAAAAGAAAAATAACATCTAAAGCAGTAAAAGGAGTTTGGATCTAAAGTAATAATTACTTCCACCTCCTTTTATGACTTTGCACCAACTCCTTTTATTACTTTGTACCCCCACCAATTAATACTTTGCACAACTTTTATAACTCCCTTTGTAAAAATTTTATAACTGTAGTTTTAGCCACTCCACATTCCTCACATTATATCATTAAGCCATCCCTTTAATTTTTGAATTGTTAATGTGACTTTTTTGTATTTTCAGATATTAATTAAATTAAATTTTTAATTAATTTTGAGAAGTTCAATGGCGGAGGTAGCAGGACCTAGTTGCGAGCTGTCTACCTCGGAGGTAAACAAAAATATAAATCAAGTTTAATTGAAGTACTTAGTAGCATCTGTGATAGAAACTTTGTACACAAATAGGTATGAATTATAATAAATAAGTACAGTACCAAGAGTAGATAATAAGAATATTGTGACACTATGTAGGTTCAGAAAGATACTCTCCCTACTATTAACTCTTGGTACCAAACACACATACAGTAACAATACATTTATACATATTAACACATTAAAAAACTTGACTTACCAATCAAAGGTGGCGGTGAGCGAAGCAATAATCGACTTGAGATAATCAGGCAATGAGGAGACACTGGGGGTATTCAGGCAATCGGGGCAAATGATAGGGAGGCGGATGGATAAATAATCAAGGAAATAACACAATAACTGCTGAGGTGATAACGAACGTAATAAACTAGCTAACAATAGCAATAACGCAAGTGGACTGTACCAATGATTGAGTAACAATGACGTTTAATTTGGTTTAGAAAACCCATTCGACACAACATTTAGTTAAGAAATTATTCTAAACTAGAGCAATTTCTAACGTAAAATTTTAACAAGCACTTTTGTTGACAAGCGCACATCTTTCCACATGACGACCATAAGTATTATTTTACCGTATTGGTAAAATTAGGCGCGGCAGACAGTAAAATTTTTCGTCGGTAGTTCTAATTTCGAATGTATACAGATGTTAAATTCGACAGTACTGTCCTTCTGTTCGACGATTACGTCTCACGTTTGTTTATGTACATAGTTTAAAATTTACCTGTGAGTTGGATGATTAATGGCATTTCATGCAAATTCGCAAAAATCGCAAGCAAAATAAAAGCGTATTATATAACACACTAGCGTGTATTATTCGTCAAGAAAGAATCAACCTCCATCTAGGTATTTATTAGTAAAATCAACACCATTATGTTTGTGGTTGTTGAAGTTACTATACTACAGCATTCACACATTGCTTTATCTGTTCACATGTGACAAGGTTACGTGAACGTCTGAATCGATGCTGTAGTAGATAAGTATTGATTGCAAAGCTGCTGTTGTCGATTATTGTGCGAACACTACACGAACTATTTGCCACCAGCACACATCCGCGCACATACACACACAACGTGCGCACTGCACGCATGACGCTCATGAGCTAGCCTGCAGGCTTCAGTGATGCACTGAAACTGAGCATGCTTTACATGCATTTTCAGTTTCAGTGCATTAACTGAATTTAGTATGCACGGCCGCTGAGGCGGCCGCGCAAAAAGCTGGGCTGACAGAGCCGTTATCCAATAAATTTCCTTAAACACCTTAGTTTAAACATGGGTTAGAAAAACAATAGCAATAACGCAAGTGAACTGTACCAATGATTGAGTAACAATGACGTTTAATTTTTGCAAAATTTGCTTTTATACTCAATAAATGGTTGAAAAAAAGAGGGAGCACGGTGTGTACTGGGGGTCAACCATAAAAAAATTTCTGTAAACTATAATTGTCCAAGGACCCCTTGTGTACAACAAAGTACGTAACAAAGCCACCCCATATAATTGTAGGTGTGTAAATATACTATTTAATCACTTTCCCCCTCCATTCCGTTCAAGGTCAATTTATTTTTGACTAGAAAGTCCTTTGGGTATTTCATTTAAGTCATCAAAAATTATGATTAATCATCAAATTTTGACAGCTGGCCACTTTTTTACGTAAAAAATCCGGAAATAACCGGTTATAACCAGTTTTAACGACGAGTTTGGTTTTTAAACTAGGCTAATTCCAGCCATTACCACATAATTGAAAATAAAATGGAAACATCTGATTAATCTATCATATTTTGACAGGTGACCACTTTTTATGTAAAATTTCTTGAACTAACCGGTTACAACCAGTTTTACAAGCTGACAATTGTAGTAGCTTCAAAAAAATGTTATAAAAAAATTGATAACTTTGAAAAAAATAGGATAGTGAGATAGAAACTATATATACGTAAAAAAATTATACAAACTGAATACACATTTAACTATGACTATTAATAATTTAGTATTATTATTATTGTTACTACTTTATTACAGGTATTGTTCAGTAATATTATTGTTACGTAATTTTAGAGTCAGAGCAACTAGCAGTACATAGTGGTTGCCATAGAAACTGTACTAAAACCACACTTTTTTTCACACTGCCCTGCCCTCATTTTTAGGCTAAAACAACTATTCCTCCACCCGGGGGTCCTCCAATCCTTGGGGGTGACAGTGTACAGTGTGGTCCAAGGTGAGGGGGATATTATCATAACACCTCCAATGTCCTCGCACCAAGTGATCAATCTGGACACTGGCATCGCCGAGACCATAAATTTTTTCTGCTCAGAGAATGACATGGGTCTCCATCGGGATATACATTTAAGCTGTGTCAGCAAAGGGGGTTTCCACACCGGTGAGGGGGAAAAGTTAAGATCCCACAAAGATCTTGGGAAAACTCTGAGCAGCGTCTAGGGGCGGTAGCTAGGAAGGGGATGCATCGTTGTCCCGAATGTGAGCGCAGCTTCGGGTCGACATCAGCATTGCAGCGCCACAGGCAAAGCCACGCCCCCACGCAGTCGCATGCATGCCAGCACTGTCAAAAGATCTTTGGCACAACTGATAGACTGTATCATCACGTCAAATACCATCATCGTGAATACAGGTGCCCACAGTGCCATGCGACTGTGAATGGACAACGGGGGTTAAAATTGCATGCCTGTGAAGCTCGGTAGAGTTGGCTTTTATATAATTATTTATAATCTGTTTAACATTTCCCGGGAATTTTCTTCTTTAGTTATTTCGGACTATTCTGTGACTTTCCTATTGTGTTATACTATTCTATTCTATACTATTCCTATTGTGTTGTCCTACCTAGACTTTCTAGCACTGGCGTTTTGCACACACATTATATAATTTTATATTATATTTCTTCTATTCCTTTTTTTTCCTTATCTGTATGATTTATATAAATATATCTTTACTTCAGGCAGCCTGCTACCAATTCTCTCCACTCCACTTCGAGCGATCCGTAACGGTTAGTTCAATTATTATTGATATCTATAATGTAAGATTACTACAAGTCTAGTGCGGTTGGAAAAATACTAGATTATACAGTTTATAAAGAAATCGCGTAAAGTTAGTACACCACAACCGCGATCAATGAAATTTTCTAGACTGCTTGATAGTTTACTAAATCGGTGAATTTCGTTGGAGTAAGTATTTCAGGATATGATCGTGTAGCCCAAAAATAGAGCTTTCCAGTGACTGCTTGATGACTTTAGTCTAGTGGTATTTTTGACGTATTTTTCACCTATTGTACGCGGAAGTGCCTTTAAAACTAGTTTAAAACTACCTTTCACTACGCTGCATAAGGCTAAAAAAATGACAATTTTTTGACTATTTTGCGTTAGCCTGGGTAGTTGGTTAGATGTACCCCTAAAATTTTTTCGTAATTAAATGCACAAATCTATTACCTATTTGATGATATAAAAATAAAGTTGGTACCCCTAGTATTATTGGAGTTACACAGCATTGAGTAAAAAGGGAGCGTCGAAGTTTACCCGGTAAAATTTTAGTTTATCACATAAAAATAGGGGTATGGTTTTACTTAAGACACTGTAGCTCTGCAACGGCTGGAGGGATTCACTAGTTAATTAGATAGCACTATGACCAACATATAGGGCTATCCAATGACGTATTGATCATCTTAATCACCCAAGTATTACTTGAGATAATTAATTTTTAGTGGTAATTTTGACGTATTTTTCACCTATTGTACGCGGAAGTTACAAAAACCACTAGGCCCTTAGGTAATTTTCATATGTTTAGTAACCTTATTTCACTACTACGAAACCTATCTAAGTGATGTTTCACCAGAGGATGTGCCTCATATACTTTTAGTGACACACCTACATATTTGATAGAATTACTTATTGACTAAGAATGTGCCTGGGAATGGTGCATAGGGATTAGTCCTTTCTCTTAGTCAATAAGTAATTCTATTGCCACCAACAATTTTTCCTGCTATTTTCTTTTACTGTCTTATCAACTATTTTCATCAAGTTCTTAAAACCCTAAAGTTTTTTTCTATCACTGATGTACGTACTCAGCTTCCCTAAGGTATCCACGCAGAAATAAAACTCGGAAAAATTTTATTAACACAAACTACAGTAAGACAATATATTTTTTATTTTACATATAATACATAAAAACAACACTTTTTATTACATTTCAATATCATTACATAACCATGCATATGTGTACGTACAGACATAAAATATGACCTTGAAAAGCAGACAGGCTAGCAACACGCACCTATGATCCCTACCCAATTCGCACGATCCCTACCCAATTCGCACGATCCCCACCCAATTCGCACGATCCCCACCCAATCCCCACCCTACGATCCCCACCCAATCCCCACCCTACGATCCCCACCCAACCCCACCCTACGATCCCCACCCAATCCGGTGTGAGATGCTGCCTATATACTACTGGCGTTATTTCCATTGAATTAAACGTGCGCATGGATCATAGCCTCACAAGGTTCCTGAACGAGATCGCTACACTAGCACCTCAGGAATTATTAACTAAATTTTGTTCATAATTTTTATGTATTGTCATGTTATGTTATGATAATTTTATTAACTCAAAATACACAAAACAGTAATTTTAACTTGCCTTCGTGTGACTAAAA
>JASANF010003341.1:0-38181 GCA_030248245.1 Trissonchulus sp. WLG1_4 | reverse complement strand
AGTGTGCAAAACTTTTAAAAAATAACCAAAAGTTGACAAAACAGCGGGAAAATAATACTATTCTCCGGTTGTCACTCTCCTACTCTCATGCATCCGGTCGTTCCAATGTTAAGTTTCTCGCAACTTCGCAAGTCATACGCTCATACAACCTAACCTAATCGTCTTTTTTTGTATATACCTTGATAACTATTTTTTCACGTTTCAAAGTATCTCAAATTTTTAAAATTGAAACTTGAAAAAAAGGTCCCCCAATGGCTGGTCTCGGTCTCGTAGGTCTCGTTTCAGTGGTCTCGGTTACCTGGTCTCGGTCTCGGTCTCGGTTGCAAACCCGAGACTTGCCAACCCTGGATTTCGGACCTATTTATATGGTATTCGTAGTTTAATTATGAAATTCGGATGTCTTAATTTTGTTGAAAAAATTTGTAAATTATTTAACAATTTTTAGCTAAAATTGGGATGAGTTTTTGACATTTTTACATGTGTCTTACTTATTTAAACTTGTATAAATTTATTATAAAAACGTTTAGACGAATTTCAGATGAAACTGTGGTCACCTAAAACTGATTTGGTTCGGAGCCATTTCTAAATATAAAACCAATCCACAGTGACATCTAAGAAATGTATAAATTTTATTGGAATTAATCCAAAATGTTTTGATTGTATTTTATAACTTATTAAATAAGATTAAGACGTGGGACTGTTTCATTAAAACGTCCCAATACCCCATAAAGATATCCCGAACCCCTTCCGAATACCATGCGAAGTCTTAGATGGTGATTTATAGGGAATTCGTCTCGCTGGTTTTCCTGTGATCATTCTGATTTTACGACCAGTGTTGCTTACGATTGCTTTTTCAATGCAAATTTTATTTCAAAATTCAAAAAAAAGCTCCAGCTTTCTGAGTACCGTACAGGGGTCCCCACAACCACTCTGATTTTACGACCAGTGTTGCTTAGAATTGCTTTTTCAATAAATTTAATTAGAAAATACTGAAAAGCTCCAGTTTATTGGGGGCTGCGGCTACAAGAACCCTGCAACCACTATGATTTCACGACAAGTGTTGCTTAGAATTGGTTTTTCAATGCAAATTTTATCTTAAAATTCTAAAAAAGCTCCAGCTTCTTGGGGCTGCCTCCCCCCCGGACCCCTGCAACCACTATGATTGCAAGACATTTTTTCAATATCAGATGAAATCAGTTTAAAAATTCTAAAAAGCTAAACCTGCAGATTGCGTGTACGTTCCACGCCCCCCCCCCCCCGGTCGTCGACCATCAGTTAGAGCCCCCTTTCCTTTTGCGAAATCCTGGGTACGCTACTGGGAATAAGTCGGAAAAACGGCATTTTTTCGCCTAATGATACGGAGACGCCCTATATCCCCTAAATCTAGGGGGGTTAAAATTGAACGTTCTTTCGGGAATCGCTTTGTTAGAAGTTTGTAGGATGTAAGCTTTAGCTGCAAATCAAACGTTGTCCAAAAAGTAAACTTATTTTTGATGGTTCTTCGCAGGTTTTTCCTTCAAATTAGGCCTCAGGCTTAGGCTTAGTGCTTAGGCTTAGCGCTTAGACTCAGAGCTCAGGCTTAGTGCTTAGGCTGAGGCTTAGTGCTCACGATTAGACTTAATTGTGGGTGACCAAAAAGTTGGTCTTAGTTTCCTGCATCAAATAAAAGGACTTTTGCTACTGTATGGAAAAATGAATAAAGCTGAACTTTAAAACTAAAATTGCCAGTCAGCGTGACTTTGGCTTCTGAGCATTCGGGAAGTTGTGAGACCAGGATTTGAGGCATTAGAATTTGTTGTTTCGCCGTATTTATGCCTGAAATGTGATATTTTTTGGGGAAAAATGTTTAATATCAATCTGCTGCGCAAAAAAGTATAAAAGTTAGAAGCTTTGGAGTAAGTCTATTTTAAGTGAGTTGGTTTCGCCTTATTTTATTATTGAAAAAAATCAACATTTTTTTGCCAGAATAAGCAAGATATATATCTAGCAAATAAAGATGAATAAAATGTATTATTATGTGTAAATATATGCTAATAAAATTTCTGACTGATATAATGAGCGAGCTGGTCTTATTTTGCCAGAGATTAGCCCCAATATGACAAAAACTAAGATTATGAAAAACTTTGAATTTTTTGGAAAAGCTAAAAATCTACATGTTTTTCGCTTGGAAACTGCTAAAAATGAACTCAGCGCATGCGAAAACCTATAAAAACGTGTTTTCACGCTGAAAAAATATGTGTTTTGAATTTCCCCCCCCCCCGCCGAAGATGCACCCATCCCGACTTTGCGTTTTAATTTGTCAGTGAAAATTTTCACCATAATGTTTCGAAGCAAAAATGTTCAAAATAGAAAAGAGCTTTCCATTTGATTTGCATATTGTGATAAAAGTTTTGAAATTACATTTTACATTTACCTACATTTTTGAAATTCTTTTTATAGTTTTGTTTTGCTTTTTTTGCCTTTCCATTGCTATATTTTTGGTCTTTATTTCTATTTTATTTTTTGGTCATTGCATTTTATCTATCGGTCATATCATTTTAGCATTTTATCTGTATATTCTGTGTATTCTATGTATTTTGTGTATTCTTTGCGTTCAAAACTATATTGCAGTCAGCTATTGCGAAGTTTTTTTTTTGTGTTTACATCTTATGTGTAATATAAATGCATATGTGGCTTACATGACCAACCCATGATAAAAAATTTTTCTTTCTACATTTTTGTTTATCTGTAATAATTGCCGCCTTCTAGCGCCAATTCATTTTCTCGAAATTATATTTCAACTTCTATTTAGTGTGTATACGTTTCGAGTTGCACATGTTTAACTGGTTTCAAAATTTTCGAAACTAAATGTGAATTGCATTATTTTTGCAAATAATGACCGAAACAAAATCGTGTTAATGCTTCCTTGTTTGCTCTTATATCTTGCCGTACTGGTTCTTCATTATTGAATTTTCAAGTTACGATACTCGTTGCACATAACACTGCGCTAAAACTTGTACTGATGCAAAGTTATGTATCATTTTTTCCTAAACGTGTTGCACTATAGTTTCCTAATTTCGATTAAAGTTAAAAAAAACAAACATGAAGTTTAAATTTTTTTGCACATTTTCTCGTATCAACCCTGCCAGTATGAGGCTCTATTTTTTTATTACAGAGAACTACACATCTTAGTTTATAAATTATGACGAAAGCCATTTGCCCCGACCGTTAATCATGATTCATACTTGTTCTTAAGGACACAAGGACAGGGAAAAGGACAAATTCTGGTCAGCTGCTGTGAAGAACTGACACAAGTGTTCCGGCTAATTTTTTGTACACGATATGTAAGTGACCCGAACTTTATTCATGCGAAAAGTTGGCTTATTTGACCCGGTAGTTTTCTTGAAATCGCTTAAGGGGGTAATTGCGTTTTTAGGTGTTTTTTTGGAAAACCATAGCTCAGCGTTTACAAATTCAAATCACAAGCGGTCTTTTGCATAAAGTAGAACAATATATTGCCTAAACGTATGCCATGCTTTGAAACTTAACCTTTGATTTTCTTTTCACTACACGCGGCTAAAGAAAGGTCCTTTCCAAAGTGCGAGGATTTTTTACAAAAAGTTTGCGCCACAGCTCTGAATCATACGGTTACCTGTTGGGACTGAAAGTTGGCAAGGTTTTCGTAATGTTTAAAATCCCCAGGCATCTCCCCCACTTTTTAAATAACTAGTCAATTTACTGAGAAAATAGCTTTAAAACAAAGGCACCGAAAATTTAACATATTTTCTAATACGTAAAGCCCTCTAAAAATGTCCACCGGTGAAATTTCGAAAAAGTGAGAGACATGCCTGGGATTTTGACCTTTACAGTAATGGGCCAAAAATTCATGCTCAGGCTTCATTTGTAACTTGAATTCTGTGGGCGCAAAGTTTACATAGAAATCACAAAAACCTCGAAAACGCAACTACCACCTTAAGGACAAAACAATAGGGACAAGGACGAGTATGAACCAGGCCTTATAGATGGAGGTCTGTAGTTTTGTATGCGAATATAAACCCATATACTGCGCATTGCAGGGTGCTATTAGATTTGCAGTCAGATTTTCCTGATAGCCAGAACTGGTGCACCCCCCTCCGGCTCCCTGAAAACATGGTTTTTCGTGACTTTGTCAATGTATAACACTTTAATGGCTAATCACTCGTGCTGTATTGTTACGATGTCGCAATAAAAACGTGCAGGAGTGTCAGTTGATATTGTTTGGTCAGCGTCATGTATGGTGTTTCACTTTGGCACCCCAGGCAAATTGGCTGGTCTCATCAAAAAGTGACCACCTAGGGTACTTTTGGTGAAATTTTTTTCGATTTTTTTCATAAAATCTCGCTTCTAGGGGTTGTTTGGGCCCCTGAACACGAATCTGGGGTTAATTTTTGCCTTTCGCCCTGGACCCACCTATACGCCCCCCACAGGGTACCCCCCAGGCGGTCGGTCCTCAGGGGTCAAATTTTTGAAATTGAGGTTTTGATATCCATAGGGGTATTCTGGCCCCTGAACACGAATTCAGTCAGTTTTCGTCGAGGACCCTCCCCAACCCCACGCCCTCAGGGTACCCCCCTACATACATGTAACGGGGTCAAAATTTTGGGGGGGCCTCTCCGCCAAATTTTGGGGACCCTCCCCCCCCGGATTGACGAAAAATACCCTAAATTTAGCAAAATTTTATAAAAATTTAGACAAAAAGTGCCAATTTTCGAAAATTAGCCCGAGAATGTCGAAAAATTAATGATTTTAGACAAAATTTGAATTTTTTCGAAAAGCAATAAATCCACGTTGTTTTGCTTGGAAAGTGCGAAAAATGAACTCAGCACGTCCGAAAACCTATAAAAACGTGATTTTACGGTGAAAAAATGTGAATTTTATATCCCCCCTGGCGAATCTGCACCTATGTGGGTGCGTCGTGCACCATTTATATGCTTAATACAATGTTTAGTGCGTATATATCCTTTGTAGCTGTTTTACTACAGCAAAAATTACAACTTCAGCTAATTTCCGGTACGTAAATGTCATAAATCTTCTTAAAGTTTTCTAATTCGCGGTGAAGCTTCTATAAAGCTATAACTATAAAGGTCAACTGGTGTGTCTCTCACTTTTTCGAAATTTCGACTGTGGACATTTTTAGAGGGTTTTAATTACAAGAAAATATGGTAGCTTTTCGGTGCGTTTGTTTTTAAGCGATCTTCTCAGTAAATTGACTATTGAAGTGGGGGGCAGGACGAGCGTTTTAAACATGTCAAAAACCTTATATACCAACTTTCAGGCCCAACAGGTAATCGTATGATTCAGCTGTGGCGCAAAACTTTTTGTAAACAATCTTTTGTAAAAATCGTTTTCGTTCTCCTGAAATCTGCTAAAATGCACTTACGGGGATAATTGCGTTTTTAGGTGTTTTTTTGGAAAGCCATAGCTCAACGTTTATATACAAAAAATTCAAATCACAAGCGGTCTTTTGCATTATATAAGTAGAACAATATCTTACCTAAATGTATATATATATACCGTGCATTGAAACGTATATAACCTTTGATTTTGTTTCCAGTACACCAGGGTTGGCAGTCTCGGTCTCGGTCTCGGTCTCGGTCTCGTAAAAAACCCGAGACTAGGCTGGTCTCGGTCTCGGTCTCGGTCTCGGTCTCGGTAGGAAAACCGAGACCTGCCATAGGGTGGTCTCGGTATTTCAGATGAGACTTGAAGTTTTCAAAATTTTCCAACATCACAAAGATTTTTTTTGCAATTTAAGTTTCCAAATAGAATGCCAAGCATGAAAATTTTTAAAATTGAAAATTGAAAAAAGGTCCCCCAAGGGCTGGTCTCGGTCTCATAGGTCTCGTTTCGGTGGTCTCGGTCTCGGTCTCGGTTGCAAACCCGAGACTTGCCAACCCTGCAGTACACGCAGCTAGAGAAAGGTTCTTCCCAAAATATTTTACAAAAAGTAGATTTTTACAAAAGATTGTTTACAAAAAGTTTGCGCCACAGCTCTGAATCATACGATTACCTGTTGGGCCTGAAAGTTGGTATATAAGGTTTTTGACATGTTTAAAATCCCCATGCATGTCCCCCACTTTTTTATTAAATAGTCAATTTACTGAGAAGATCGCTTAAAAACAAACGCACCGAAAAGCTACCATATTTTCTTGTAATTAAAACCCTCTAAAAATGTCCACAGTCGAAATTTCGAAAAAGTGAGAGACACGCCCGGGGATTTTGACCTTTATAGTTATAGCTTTATAGAAGCTAGCAAATTCGAAAACTTTAAGAAGATTTGTGACATTACGTACCGGAAATTCACTAAAGATGTCATTTTTGCTACCATAAAACAGCTACAAAGGATATATACATTAAACATTGTATTAAGCATATAAATGGTGCACGACGCACCCACATAGGTGCAGATTCGCCGGGGGGGATTCAAATTCACATTTTTTCACCGTAAAATCACGTTTTTATAGGTTTTCGGACGTGCTGAGTTCATTTTTCGCACTTTCCAAGCAAAACAACGTGGATTTATTGCTTTTCGAAAAAATTCAAATTTTGTCTAAAATCATTAATTTTTCGACATTCTCGGGCTAATTTTCGAAAATTGGCACTTTTTGTCGAAATTTTTAGAAAATTTTGCTAAATTTAGGGTATTTTTAGTCAATCCGGGGGGGAGGGTCCCCAAAATTTGGCGGAGAGGCCCCCCCAAAATTTTGACCCCGTTACATGTATGTAGGGGGGTACCCTGAGGGGGCCGTAGGGGGTTCAGAGGGGTCCTAGACGAAAACTGACTTCGAATTCGTGTTCAGGGGCCCAAATTACCCCTATGGATATCAAAACCTCAATTTCAAAAATTTGACCCCTGAGGACCGACCGCCTGGGGGGGTACCCTGTGGGGGGCGTATAGGTGGGTCCAGGGGGGTGAAAGGCAAAAACTAACCCCAGATTCGTGTTCAGGGGCCCAAACAACCCCTAGAAGCGAGATTTTATGAAAAAAATCGAAAAAAATTTTCCACCCCAAAAGTACCCTAGGTGGTCACTTTTTGATGAGACCAGCCAATTTGCCTGGGGTGCCAAAGTGAAACACCATACATGACGCTGACCAAACAATATCAACTGACACTCCTGCACGTTTTTATTGCGACATCGTAACAATACAGCACGAGTGATTAGCCATTAAAGTGTTATACATTGACAAAGTCACGAAAAACCATGTTTTCAGGGAGCCGGAGGGGGGTGCACCAGTTCTGGCTATCAGGAAAATCTGACTGCAAATCTAATAGCACCCTGCAATGCGCAGTATATGGGTTTATATTCGCATACAAAACTACAGACCTCCATCTATAAGGCCTGGTTCATACTCGTCCTTGTCCCTATTGTTTTGTCCTTAAGGTGGTAGTTGCGTTTTCGAGGTTTTTGTGATTTCTATGTAAACTTTGCGCCCACAGAACTCAAGTTACAAATGAAGCCTGAGCATGAATTTTTGGCCCATTACTGTAAAGGTCAAAATCCCCAGGCATGTCTCTCACTTTTTCGAAATTTCACCGGTGGACATTTTTAGAGGGCTTTACGTATTAGAAAATATGTTAAATTTTCGGTGCCTTTGTTTTAAAGCTATTTTCTCAGTAAATTGACTAGTTATTTAAAAAGTGGGGGAGATGCCTGGGGATTTTAAACATTACGAAAACCTTGCCAACTTTCAGTCCCAACAGGTAACCGTATGATTCAGAGCTGTGGCGCAAACTTTTTGTAAAAAATCCTCGCACTTTGGAAAGGACCTTTCTTTAGCCGCGTGTAGTGAAAAGAAAATCAAAGGTTAAGTTTCAAAGCATGGCATACGTTTAGGCAATATATTGTTCTACTTTATGCAAAAGACCGCTTGTGATTTGAATTTGTAAACGCTGAGCTATGGTTTTCCAAAAAAACACCTAAAAACGCAATTACCCCCTTAAGCGATTTCAAGAAAACTACCGGGTCAAATAAGCCAACTTTTCGCATGAATAAAGTTCGGGTCACTTACAGATCGTGTACAAAAAATTAGCCGGAACACTTGTGTCAGTTCTTCACAGCAGCTGACCAGAATTTGTCCTTTTCCCTGTCCTTGTGTCCTTAAGGACAAGTATGAACCCGGCTTAACGGTCTGGGCTAATGGTCTTGGTCATAATTTATAAACTAAGATGTGTAGTTCTTGTAATAAAAAAATAGAGCCTCATACTGGCAGGGTTGATACTAGAAAATGTGCAAAAAAATTTAAACTTCATGTTTGTTTTTTTTAACTTTAATCGAAATTAGGAAACTATAGTGCAACACGTTTTAGGAAAGAATGATACATAACTTTGCATCAGTACAAGTTTTAGCGCAGTGTTATGTGCAACGAGTATCGTAACTTGTAAATTCAATAATGAAGAACCAGTACGGCAAGATATAAGAGCAAACAAGGAAGCATTAACACGATTTTGTTTCGGTAATTATTTGCAAAAACAACGCAATTCACATTTAGTTTCGAAAATTTCGAAACCAGTTAAACATGTGCAACTCGAAACGTATATATCAGAGAGTAGCTCAAATATAATTTCGAGAAAATGAATTGGCGCTAGAAGGCGGCAATTATTACAGATAAACAAAATGTAGAAAGAAAAATTTTTTATCATGGGTTGGTCATGTAAGCCACATATGCATTTATATTACACATAAGATGTAAACACAAAAAAAAAAAACTTCGCAATAGTGGACTGCAAAACAGATTTGAACGCAAAGAATACACAAAATACATAGAATACACAGAATATACAGATAAAATGCTAAAATGACATGACCGATAGATAAAATGCAATGACCAAAAAATAAAATAAGAATAAAGACCAAAAATATAGCAATGGAAAGGCAAAAAAAGCAAAACAAAACTATAAAAAGAATTTCAAAATGTAGGTAAATGTAAATGTAATTTCAAAACTTTTATCACAATATGCAAATCAAATGAAAGCTCTTTTCATTTTGAACATCTTTGCTTCGAAACA
Organism: Trissonchulus sp. WLG1_4; assembly: GCA_030248245.1. Taxonomy (NCBI): domain Eukaryota; kingdom Metazoa; phylum Nematoda; class Enoplea; order Enoplida; family Ironidae; genus Trissonchulus; species Trissonchulus sp. WLG1_4. Next base: position 29,155 of record JASANF010003341.1, on the reverse strand, counting down.
TTATGGTGAAACATGTCACTGAACAAATTAAACGCCAAGTCGGGATGGGTGCATCTTCGGCGGGGGGGGGGAAATTCAAACACATATTTTTTCAGCGTGAAAACACGTTTTTATAGGTTTTCGCATGCGCTGAGTTCATTTTTAGCAGTTTCCAAGCGAAAAACATGTAGATTTTTAGCTTTTCCAAAAAATTCAAATTTTGTCGAAAATCTTAAGTTTTCGTCATATTGGGGCTAATTCTCGCAAAATAAGACCAGCTCGCTCATTATATCAGTCAGAAATTTTATGAGCATATATTTACACATAATAATACATTTTATTCATCTTTATTTGCTAGATATATATCTTGCTTATTCTGGCAAAAAATGTTGATTTTTTTCAATAATAAAATAAGGCGAAATGAACTTACTTAAAATAGACTTAAAATTCAAACTTTTATACTTTTTTGCGCAGCAGATTGATATTAAACATTTTTCCCCAAAAAATATCACATTTAAGGCATAAATACGGCGTAATAATAAATTCTAATGCCTCAAATCCTAGTTTATAACTTCCCTAATGCTCAGAGCCAAGCTCACGCTGACGGGCAATTTCGGTTTTAAAGTTCAGCTTTATTCATTTTTCCACAGTAGCAAAAGTCCTTTTATTTGATGCAGGAAACTAAGACTAACTTTTTGGTCACCCACAACGAAGTCTAATCGTGAGCACTAAGCCTCAGCCTAAGCACTAAGCCTGAGCTCTGAGTCTAAGCGCTAAGCCTAAGCACTAAGCCTAAGCCTGAGGCCTAATTTGAAGGAAAAACCTGCTAAGAACCATCAAAAATAAGTTTACTTTTTGGACAACGTTTGATTTGCAGCTAAAGCTTACATCCTACAAACTTCTAACCTAGCTTATTCGAAAGAACGTTCAATTTTAACCCCCCCCCCCTAGATTTAGGGGATATAGGGGGACTCCGGATCATTAGGCGAAAAAATGCCGTTTTTCCGACTTATTCCCAGTAGCGTACCCAGGATTTCGCAAAGGAAGGGGGGCTGAACTGATGGTCGACGACCGGGGGGGGGGGGGCGTGGAACGTACACGCAATCTGCAGGTTTAGCTTTTTAGAATTTTTAAACTGATTGCATTGATATTGAAAAAATGTCTTGCAATCATAGTGGTTGCAGGGGTCCGGGGGAGGCAGCCCCCAGAAGCTGGAGCTTTTTTAGAATTTTAAAATAAAATTTGCATTGAAAAACCAATTCTAAGCAACACTTGTCGTGAAATCATAGTGGTTGCAGGGGTCTGGGAGCGGCAGCCCCCAGAAACTGGAGCTTTTTCAGAATTTTGAATTAAAATTCGCATTGAAAAAGCAATTCTAAGCAACACTGGTCGTAAAATCAGAGTGGTTGCGGGGGTCTGGGGACGGCAACCCCCAGAAGCTGGAGCTTTTTTTTGAATTTTGAAATAAAATTTGCATTGAAAAAGCAATCGTAAGCAACACTGGTCGTAAAATCAGAATGATCACAGGAAAACCAGCGATACGAATTCCCTATAAATCACCATCTAAGACTTCGCATGGTATTCGGAGGGGTTTCGGACATCTTTATGGGGTATTCGGAGGGTTTTTGGACGTTTTAATGAAAGGTTTGGATGTCTTAATCTTATTTAAATAAGTTATAAATACAATCTAAAACATTTTGGATTAAATTCGGATAAAATTTAGACATTCTTAAGATGTCACTGTGGATTGGTTCATCAGAAAATGCTCCTAACCAATCAGTTTTAGGCGCCTTAATTTCATCTGAAATTTGTCTAAACGTTTTTATAATAAATTTATACAAGTTTAAGAGTAAGACACATTAAAAATGTCGAAATTTTATCCGAATTTTAGCTAAAAATTGTTAAATAATTTACAAATTTTTCGAACAAAATTAAGACATCCGAATTTTCATTAAACTACGAATACCATATAAATAGGTCCGAAATCCAGGGTTGGCAAGTCTCGGGTTTGCAACCGAGACCGAGACCGAGACCAGGTAACCGAGACCACTGAAACGAGACCTACGAGACCGAGACCAGCCATTGGGGGACCTTTTTTTCAAGTTTCAATTTTAAAAATTTGAGATACTTTGAAACGTGAAAAAATAGTTATCAAGGTATATACAAAAAAAGACGATTAGGTTAGGTTGTATGAGCGTATGACTTGCGAAGTTGCGAGAAACTTAACATTGGAACGACCGGATGCATGAGAGTAGGAGAGTGACAACCGGAGAATAGTATTATTTTCCCGCTGTTTTGTCAACTTTTGGTTATTTTTTAAAAGTTTTGCACACTTCTTCGTATACCACATTTTATAGTGCATTGCATACAGAGTAGAATGCCAGCGTAGAATCGTCCGTGCTGGTGCAGTAGTGCTACTCTCGGCAGTTCTAACGGCAAGTGATAGCAGCATCATCACGGACCAGAAAAGTTTCTCACGCTGTCACAGTTATATATGTGGGGGGAAGATTTGATGCAACAACCACTCCATAGCCCAAAAAGCATTTGATTGTACTTAGGTTTTTCAGATATACTGATGTTTTACTGATGTATACTTAATGTTTTGACATGTGTTGAGAGGTTGGGGCTTAAGAAATTCAATTAAACTGCCACCCAATTCGAGATTAGTAAAGTCGCAGAAGCCAGCAAATTTTTAATTACAAATCAGCTACAATGTTAGCACTATTTGGTATATAAATGATGGTCAGTATTTTTACTGCTCAACATAAGAGGTCCCACAAACAAATGCAACATCGCTAAGTCAGACACACAACCCATTTTAGCTCAAACTTTAATATAAAATCTAGCTTGATAAGTTTAAACTTGAAGGTAGCCAGAGTTTGCCGGTGAACTAACATTCTTCTGCAGCAGACAGTTTTAACCATTTCATGCTTGGCATTCTATTTGGAAACTTAAATTGTAAAAAAAATCTTTGTGATTTTGGAAAATTTTGAAAACTTCAAGTCTCATCTGTAATACCGAGACCACCCTATGGCAGGTCTCGGTTTTGCTACCGAGACCGAGACCGAGACCAGTCTAGTCTCGGGTTTTTTACGAGACCGAGACCGAGACTGCCAACCCTGAGTCTGACCGTCCGCGGCAGTCTGCAGAAAATTCAGCTTTTTAAAATTTTTTTACTGATTTCATTGATATTGCAAAAGTTTTATATACGCAACATGTCGTGCAATCATAGTGGTTGCAGGGGTCTGGGGGCGGCAGCCCCCAGAAGCTGGAGCTTTTTTAGAATTTTGAAATATAAAATTTGCATTGAAAAAGCATTTCTAAGCAACACTTGTTGTGAAATCATAGTGGTTGCAGGGGTCTGGGGGCGGCAGCCCCCAGAAGCTGAAGCTTTTTTAGAATTTTGAAATAAAATTTGCATTGAAAAAGCAATTCTAAGCAACACTTGTTGTGAAATCAAAGTGGTTGCAGGGGTCTGGGGGCGCAAGCCCCCAGAAGCTGAAGCTTTTTTAGAATTTTGAAATAAAATTTGCATTGAAAAAGCAATTCTAAGCAACACTGGTCGTAAAAAAAGAGTGGTTGCAGGGGCTGCGTTTGGCAGCCCCCCCCCAGAAGCTGAAGTATTTTTAGAATTTTGAAATAATAATTGCATAGAAAAACCAATTCTAAGCAACACTTGTCGTGAAATCATAGTTGTAGCAGCGGTCTGTTCAGAGTCAGATTATGTCAAATATTTCAAACTTTTAACCTATTTAGATAAAAAAAAGCACAAAAAATCGGCTCATGGGGGGACTAGCAAACCTGAAAAATACGTTGTATACAGGAAAAAATTGCAGAAAAACCATGGGTGACAAGGGCTGTCCTTAGACGTTCGTCCTCCACTCCACCTACCACACGGTTTTTAATTAAAAGCCACACAAAATATATTACTAAATACCAATAATACTTGTCAGCATTACTCATTATTAATACACCATAGCAGATAAAAGTCATGTATATACATTAGAGCAGTAATGAATTAGGGGCGAGATCCCCTCGAAAGAAAATTTTGGAAAATTTTTGAAATTTCAGTGTAATTTTAGTCAATTGGGAACGTGCCGGAAAATTTTTTTCAGCGGTGTCATAAAACCAAAGAAGACCATAGGAAAAAAGTGAAAAAAGGGGGGGGCTGAAATCGCGAAGGGGGGGGCTAAAATCGCGAAGGGGGGGCTGATGTGAGATGTCCCCCTAGCCCCCCCCCCTGGGTACGCCACTGGGCGAGATCCCCTCAAAAGAAAATTTTGGAAAATTTTTGAAATTTCAGTGTCATGTTGATGTTGGGCAATTGGGGACGTGCCGGAAAATTTGTTTCAGTGGTGTCATAAAACCAAAGGGGGACCACAGGAAAAAATTGAAAAAGGGGGGGGCTGAATTCGCGAAGGGGGGGCTAAAACCGCGAAGGGGGGGCTGATGTCCCCCTAGCCCCCCCCGGGTACGCCACTGCTTATTCCACCCCTAAGGTTTTTAACACCAATAATTTCACTCTAGATTTTTATTAAAAGGGGCGACATCTATTTTGGGGGCTAGAGATCAGATTGGGGGCTTGGCTGACAATGTGGGTTCCATATTTTTATTAAAAGATGGGGTAGGAAGCATTTTAGGGCCAAAAATAATTCCCCCCCCCCCCGCCGAAGATTGACCCGGTTCCCGTACACAGGAAAAAATCTGATTACAAAAAAGTTACAAAAATATTACAAAACGGGTTTTGCAATTTTTTTGTAACTTTTTTGTAATTTTTTTGTAACTTTTTTGTAATTTTTTTGTCATTTTTTTGTAATTTTTTTGTAATTTTTTAAAAATTTTATTTTTTTGCTTCAAAGTTGGCAAAAACACATTTCAAGACATAAAAAAGGCATCCTGACCTTGAAACAGCTGTATTTTTAATTTTTTTCGATTTTTTGAAATATTTGCTTTTCAACGTTTTGTAATTTTTTTGTAACATTTTTGTCATTTTTTTGTAATTTTTTTGTAACTTTTTTGTCATTTTTTTGTAATATTTTTGTAATTTTTTTGTAATTTTTAGAAATTTCATTTTTTCATTCATTTTCAGCTTCAAATTTGGCAAAAATACATTTCAAGACATAAATAGCATCCTGACTTTGAAATAGCTGTATTTTTAATTTTTGTCGATTTTTCGAAAAATATGGCATGCTTTTCAACGTTTTGTAATTTTTTTGTAACTTTTTTGTTTTTTGTAAATTGTTTTGCTTAAAATTTGGCAAAAACACATATAGACATAGAAATTGTGTCTTGACTCTGTAACTGCATTTTAACTTTTTACTATTTTTTGAAACACTTTCTTTTCAGCGTTCTGTATTTTTTCGTCATTTTTCTGTGATTCTGTCATTAATTTCGGTATCATTGAAGTTTTTTTGCAGCTTACATCAACGGTAAAGATGATGCAAAATCGTACTGGTGTTGAAGACGATAGGGATGTCATCCTTTGGATTCAACAAGATTCATGATCCCGTTATATATTAAATATGTATGTACATATATATTTAATATGCACATTTTCAGAATATATATGTGCAGATTTCTTCATATTTTTAATTTTTATCATATGTTTTCAAATATATCAGAGGCGGATCCAGGAATTTTTTCCGGGGGGGGGGCGACCCCGCCTCTACCATTACAAATACAGTAGAATACAAATGCATAGTTGCGGGAGTCTGGGGCGGCTAGACACCTTTACTGTTTTTGACTCCGGGATACCCTCTAAAATCTGCAACTTCTATCAAGGCAAGGCACACAGTTGCGGGGGTCTGGCGGCGGAAGTCTTTGGTCAACTGGAGACGTATCAGACATTTTTTCCGACAAAATTTAAAACAACGGATGGGAACGTTACATCAGACAGTGCATTACACATGTAAATGTAGCATAATATACACGTGTAGACATGAAATTGCAGCACAATGCACTTTGATGAATAGGCTTTGATGAAAAATAATAACAAGGAATAGTAAGCCACAAAGTCGCAGGGGTCTGGGGGCCGTAGCCCCCAGAAAAAAATTAGGGGCAATTTTTTATTTTTAGACCAAATTTGCTCAATTGGAGACGTATCAGAAAATTTTTCCGGCCGGACCATAAAAACCAAAGGGGGGGGCCCTTATGTAAAAAATCAGTGGGAAAAAATTTCGGGGGGAATTCTTCCCCCTGGGTACGCCCTTGATATGGAGCATAATGTACTCTTGTATAGCAGGCGGGGAAAAAACCCACCCCATTTTTGGGGCGAAAAAAACCTACCCCGTTTCCGGAACTTGGGTATATGGTACAGGTCTAAAAATTTGCCAGCGTATAGTACAGTCCCTGTAGGCAAACGTATATATATAAGCGGTATCCAAACGGGGTCTCGTCGGTACTTTTTATGAGTCAAAAATTTTGACCTCCCATTTTTGACCCGACATGGCTCCAAGGGTGGTAAATTTTGGAGTCTCATTTCTTAGCACTAAGAGATGCGAGCCTTATTCCGTAATCCGTAGTCTGTAACGCCAGTATTCCGAGCCTTCCGCTCCCCCAGCGTATATATGTATGTATATATTTTCTAGTAAATCTGGGTATCTTTTTATATGAATTAAAATTGGTCAATTTGTAGATATATTGATCGTAAATTTTCAAAATCGTCTAGTGGGAATAACTTACAAAAAAGTTACAAAAAAATTACAAATAAGTTACAAAAAAGTCACAAAAAAGTTACAAAAAAATTACAAAAAAGTTACAAAAACATTTTTGTATTTTTTATCAAAAACTGGTTTTTTATATAGAATTCGGCCAGTTTGTAGATATACTGATCGTTAAAATTCAAAATCGTCAACTGGGAAAAAACTTACAAAAAAGTTACAAAAAAGTTACAAAAAAATTACAAAAAAGTTACAAAAAATTTTGTATATGTTTTCAACTGCGAATTACAAAAAAGTTACAAAAAAATTACAAACTTGCACTCGAATTACAAAAAAATTACATAAAAGTTACAAAAAAATTACAAATTACAAAAAATGACAAAAAAGTTACAAAAAAATTACAAACTTGCACTCTGAAATTACAAAAATGTGACATACAAATTACAAATTTATTACATATTGTTTGTAATAAATTTGTAACTTTTTGTAATATTTTTGTAATCAGATTTTTTCCTGTGGTATAGTGCCACATTAAGGTGGTACTGACGAATGTGCAGTTTTTTTAAATTTTTGGAGAAATTTAGGTGATTCAAATTACATTTTCTCAAGAATAAAGTCAACAAGAAATTAATTTATATACATGTAATGACGAATGAAGTTAGAGGGAGCATATGAAAAAAATTTGGATTGGATGGATCAAGCATCAACAAAAACATGGATCAAGTCAAGCCAATAAGCCAGGGTACACAATAGGAGAGTAAAAATTTAACAGTTCTGGCCACTTTTCAAAGCCCATACGCTATGAATAAACACAAATCTCCATATGAATTTTAGCAAAATTTCTAGAACCAAAATGAAAATTTGTTAAATTGCTCACATTTTTGTGCAGATACATACACATGAAAAATTATCAGTAAAAAAACTTTTCTACTTTTTTTCTACTATTTTTCTACTTTCTACATTGGCAAGTTTCTACTTTTTTCTACTGTTTTTCACTTTTGTCTACTTTTTTTCCGTTTTTTTCTACTTTTTTTTTTAAATTTTGTGCAAGTTTCTACTTTTTTTCTACTTTCAGTTCAAAAATTGTCTAAATTTTTTCTACTATTTTTCTACAATTTTTCTACTATTTTTCAACAGTTTTTTTGAAATTGTTCTGGCTAATTTTTCGTTCTAACCTTACCTTTATACACACTGGTATAGGCCAAAAAAGCTAATTAAAACACGTTTCATTTCATTAACTTTTCTACATTTTATCACATTTTCAGGTATATATATATACATATATATATATATATATATATATATATATATATATATATATATATATATATATATATATATATATATATATATATATATATATATATATATATATATATATATATATATATATATATATATATATATATATATATATATATATATATATATAATATATATATATATGTATATATATATGTGTGTGTATATATATATATATATTATATATATATATATATATATATATATATATATATATATATATATTTTATATATATATATATATATATATATATATATATATATATATATATATATATATATATATATATATATATATATATATATATATATATATATATATATATATATATATATATATATATATATATATATATATATATATATATATATATATATATATATATATGTGTGTGTGTGTGTGTGTGTGTGTGTGTGTGTGTGTGTGTGTGTGTGTGTGTGTGTGTGTGTGTGTGTGTGTGTGTGTGTGTGTGTGTGTGTGTGTGTGTGTGTGTGTGTGTGTGTGTGTGTGTGTGTGTGTGTGTGTGTGTGTGTGTGTGTGTGTGTGTGTGTGTGTGTGTGTGTGTGTGTGTGTGTGTGTGTGTGTGTGTGTGTGTGTGTGTGTGTGTGTGTGTGTGTGTGTGTGTGTGTGTGTGTGTGTGTGTGTGTGTGTGTGTGTGTGTGTGTGTGTGTGTGTGTGTGTGTGTGTGTGTGTATATATTTACTCTACAAGCGAAAATGCTAGTTAAGGGGGTAGTGTCGCGAAAGCAGTTTTGCTCATAGGCTGTGAAAATAGAACTTTTTGTTTTGAAGTAGTACATGCAATGAGAAGCTAGTCCAACGCTGTATGGTATCAAATAATTACTGCCAGACATCACACTATCAATATTGACAAATATCTTGGACCAATCGTCATTTGTAAGCCAGACATCACACAATAGGGACATAAAAGTTCGAAAAATCAAGCCAGATATCAGATTGGCCAGCTTGTGAAGTACACATAATGTGTGGACGCACAATTTTTTGCGACAAATAAGAAAAAAAGAAAATTGAAGGTTCGTTTTTCTTCTGATTTGAAAATAAGCGTCTAGATTTTCCACAATTTATCATTATTGCTGCTACTATTTTACAGTTTAAGTACACCTTCACAGTTCAAACTAGTATTACTCCACAGCCGCTACAGTAATCTGCACTAAATTTTGTGTGCATAAACTACAACATATGTGCTATTAGTCTGTGTAAAAAAACTAAACAGAAAAATTGATAAATGTGACTAAAAAATGGAATGTGAATAGGTTTTTTTTTCGTCATTTTTCCGACTTTGAGACATTATTGCAAACTATATGCTGCACCAATTTTGCTGAAACTTGGCAAAATAATTTGCCTTTTGGTAGATTTTCAAAATATAGAAAAAACAATTTCTAACATTTTACTGAACAAGTTTTACAGTCGCGCAAAATCGACTGCTTTCGCGACACTACCCCCTTAAAACAAGTTTTATTTCAATAACTTTTCTACATTTTTTCCACTTTTTCCTGTTGTGCCACAGCACAACAGGTCTTTAATTTTGATTTTGTAAGAATACACTGCCTTGCCTGACTTTCGAATGTCAGTGCGCGTGTTTAGTTCACTCGTTGCAGAAAATACGCGTCTGCAGCAAGCTTTTCCAGCAGTATTGGTCAGCACAGTTTTTTGTGTGCATTTGTTTAGCTCATGTATTAGTGTAAGACAGCTGCTGTCACATTACTACTGGCGGCAAATTGTTTTGGGATCGATTTATATGTACTTGCATGTATGACTTGCAATGTTTTGCTGCACAAACCAAAACAAGTTTTTGCCATTAACTAATTGCTCTGACTTTGATACAAATTTAATCGATTTCATCAAATTCATTGAAATTTCATCAAATCGATTGAAAATTCTTTGTATACAGTTACTCAGTTTTCATAAATTGAACTGAAACTCGTGATTTAGACTCGGACCAACAAATGCTAATTTATGTACATAATAATTGTTCATCACAAAATACAATCATTAAATGGTTAGGTGTATCGCAACCATGCCTATTTTTGTATAAACCTAACAGATCAACCTGCGAAGGTATTTAAATTTAGTAGAGCAGCCAAGTGTGAACCACCTAAAATTTTTAACTCAAAGTGCTAACGCTTGGTTCAAGTTTCCTCAGAATTTAGTTAGGCAAAGCATCTAAAATTTCACTGCGATAATAACTGATAGTAAACGCAAGTTTTTGCAAAATTTCGTACCAACGATATTTGTTTTAGACCGAGTTTTGAACCATCTAAAACGGAAAATTTGGCTTTGGTTCACATTTGGAGCCAGGGCCAAAAGTGAACCGGCCATGCTCTTGACTGCACTAGTCCGCTTTTCAAGGCATCGGCAAAAATGTACTAGCGTTTTTAAACCCTGCATCTGGTGGCAAAAGGTGTAAACTGCAAGTGTACAAAAAATTTCAAAATTAGTTCAGTGTATGATGAGAAAATGCATATACACAAAAGGCGCAAGAATGACACCATAAAACCCTAAATTCGGCCTTTACTTGAAAGTTGATGTAAGATTTCTCAAAAACAGTCTTCGGAGACAAAAGAATGTTGCTCAGCAACACTGTTAAAACTGGCTGTTACAAATTTTTCAATTTATTTTGTGGTCCATTTAGGGGCCCTAAACTGCACGAACAACCATTGATGCATGGGGGCCAAAAGTGCACCTGTTTTGGAGACTGTAAAACTCTCAATAAGAGACAGAATTTTGTCTTGTTGTACATTAAAAAGTTGCTCTGTTAGATAAACTGTGTGCACAAAAAAACAAGATTAAAAATGATTCTGCATAGCTGTGTAATGATGATTACTATTTTGGTGCAAAATTTGGCACCTGGTGCACATTAAAATCAAGGGTGGTGCACATTATGGCCAAACTCCAACATTAGGTGCTTTACTAAAACAGCTTGTCATACGTTTTGAGTGCAGCTTAAAGTGACAGAATTAGCATATTTGAATTCAGCGAAAAAGTCTGAGTCTAGGATTGTCCAGACATGTACTACTTTTACGCTGAAATTTTGGAATTAATCAAGATTTTCCAAAAACTGGTCATGGGTCCTGTCCGCTTGGACAACACCGTTTTTTCAGTTTGAAAACTTTCGTGTGGAAGTGTACATTCCTTCTTGCATGATTTCTAATGAAATTTTTGTCAATTATAGTGGGCAGACTCCTCTGTCGTTTGGTAATACTTTTTAGACGAGACTTGCATCGCAGTGAGAGTTACATGCATGTGAACACGCTAATGGTGCAAATTAGGGCTGGTTCACATTTAGCTTCTCTACCACTTTATTGTTTCAAGAAAATAGATGATGTGATTGCAAAAAATTTTTAGCTGCACAACAGGTTTTAACTGACCTAGGGTCAGTTTACTTGAAAATGCGTGCTTTACACTAACTGAAGATTTTGCCGCAGTATGGGCTTGATATCTACTATTTTTCCTGTTGCGGTGCGCTGCAACAGGTCCTTATGAGGACCCTAGTACAAAACGTAATGCTGTGTGATAAAATTAACCGTTGGTGTGTGTGCGTGTGTGTGTAATTCATAATGCCTGTGGATGACTTGCACAGCAAGCTGGCTTCTGTCTGTAGAATTTCTGTGAAGTGGCAACGTAACGCTTGGCGAGAGATCTGTGCGCGTCTGTGTGTGCTTTGATCGCTGTGATTGTGCGCATGTACGTGCACATGGGTGTGTTTGAGAATTGTGTCTGTTCATTCGTTAATTGTGTGCATTTCGCATTGTTGATTTTAACCCATACGATTGGGGTATTAGTCAAATGTAGCTCTTTATGTCCTACGTGTACAAATTTAACTGCTCTAACAGTCTCCAAATAAAATCGACGAACTGTTTCCGAAGAAAAATTGTGTGACAAGTTTCACGGTTTTAACCCGTTTGATTCAGGTATGAATCAAATCCAGCTCTTTGTTCAAGCGAAGTGGCTGTTCCTATTTGGAACTGCTTCGGGTTTTGCTGAAACTTTATTCTTGACTGTCAAAAATTCATACTACGCTAGTGTTGATGACAAAGTTTCAGTTGTAGCTGATACGAAAGTTTAGCCAAGTTTCTTATGTATGGGGATAACATGTGAAATTTCAGGCTCAAAAGTGGCATTTTCACATATACTGAAAAATGACGGTGTCACCAAGTAAAGGGTTTACACTTACAGTCAAATTGTAGCAGGAATAAAAGTATTTCTAGGTAAGAAGTACACAGCGGTTTTAGAGAGGCGCATGTTCGCCGTTGTCAGACTTATGTAGAAATAAAAAAGACAGACTCAATATTCAGCTTAACAGAAAAGCACAAATTCGCCGTCGTCAGAGTTAGGTAGAAAATAAAAAGCACAGATACAACATCAGTTTAATAGATGCCCAGTTTAACCATCATCAGAAATTAGACAGAAAACAAAAATCACAGACTCAATAGATCGTTTAATAGCAACTAATATAAGCTTCAGCTAATAAGAAACACTAGGGTAACAGCCATTTCTGTAATTTCAACTGTATGCATTGATATTTGTTATTCGTTGTCGTTATTTATTGTTAATAAAATTAATAGTCTCCGTTTGATTCAGGTATGAATCAAATCCAGCTCTTTGTTCAAGCGAAGTGGCTGTTCCTATTTGGAACTGCTTCGGGTTTTTGCTGAAACTTTATTCTTGACTGTCAAAAATTCATACTACGCTAGTGTTGATGACAAAGTTTCAGTTGTAGCTGATACGAAAGTTTAGCCAAGTTTCTTATGTATGGGGATAACATGTGAAATTCCAGGCTCAAAAGTGGCAGTTTCACATATACTGAAAAATGACGGTGTCACCAAGTAAAGGGTTTACACTTACAGTCAAATTGTGTCATTTTGTTACAATTTGACATTTTGTTACAGTATGTGAATGAAGGGTTTTTAACTAACATATTTTGCGGACAACCTTTTGCACAAAACTTTTATTTTCCAGTGTTCAGCATATTTGTCTCATAATAACTTTATAGAAGTAATAAATCGAGTGGGCGAAAGGAGAAAGCAAGCCTCTTTTTGCCTAGTCATGGCCGTCCGCGTATGTTCGCTTGAAAAATTGGATTGAGTCAGAAGAATTGAGCTTGACAAAATTGCTGGTTGGAAAATAAAACCAAATAGTGCTCCTTATCGTTTTTCATAAAAATATTTTAAAATTTAGTGTGCACACGGATTCTGGCAGCACATAGTCGCTATTTTTCAAACTATGTTTTCATGCAAATGCGATAATCCCCAAGTGATGTTTAGAAAATGGTTCTACAGGCAAACTGAGTGACAGGTTTGAACGTTTTAACCTGTTTGATTTGGGTATGAATCAAATCCAGCTCGTTGCTCAAGCACAGTTGATTGACTTTTTTCTATTTTTTTAGCCACAGTGCCTCAGTCTTCCTTAAGAGATGTTTCCAATAGAATTTAACAGTTTGGTGAAAGTTTTTATCCAAGTCGGAATAAAAAATGAGCTCGCAACAGGTTTTTTGTCAGATGTGACAAACTCCTGTAAAATTCATTCTGTTTTTCTTTTGCAGCAAACTGCTGCTTTTTCTTTTGTAGCAAACTGCTGCTTGTTCTACAATTTTTCGCTTTGTTTCTACATCTTTTAAAACTGTTCGGGCTACTTTTTACGCGGCCCCCGAGGTCATAAATAGTTGGATAAGCGGTAACACTTTGAGTTTTAGTAAAACTCAACATTTTCAGTATAAACAAGTAGGTCCCTAAAAGCGACAAATTCCGATATGGTGGCGTGCGATTTTTATAACGTGAATGGGTTTTGGTTAATAAGAGGTCAGCTAGCTCAATAAGTGAGGTCAATGAGTAAGGTTTCATAAGTCCGTTTAAGGTGGTAGTGTCGCCAAAACAGTTTTGCTCATAGGTTGCAAAAAGAGAGCTTTTTGCTTTAAAAGAGTACGTTCACGGAGAAACTAGTAAAATGCTATATGGTGTCAAATAATTACTGCCGCACACTAGACTACCAATATTTACCAATATTTTGAACCAATCGCCGTTTGCAAGCCAGACATCACACAATAGGAACATAAAAGTTCAGAAAATCAAACCAGATATCAGAGTGGCCAGCGTGTGAAGTACATATAATGTTTTGACGCACAATTTTTTGCCACAAACAAGAAAAATAAAAAATAAAGGTACGTTTTTCTTTTGATTTTAGAATAAGCGTCTGAATTTTTTACAATCGATCATTATTTCTCTGAGTACTTCACAGTTTACGCACAGTTTCACAGTTCAAATAGGTATTACTCCGCAACCACTCAAGCAATTTGCACTAAATTTTGCGTGCATAAACTAAAGCATATGTGCTTATAGTTTGCGTAAAGAATCTAAATAAAAAGCTTTAAAATTGTAACGAAATTATTGAATGTGAATAGGTTTTTAAAACGTCATTTTTCCGAATTTACGACTTCACAGCTATTGTTTGAATCTCGATTTTCTATGTAATTTTGGTAGGTCAAATTTCCTACGTTAAATTACATAGGAACTGCAGGTAGGTCGAATCTTCAAGCGAGGAATAAAAGACAATAAGTAATGAATTGCAAAGTAGACAGAATGCAAAAAATCAGCTCCGGCGTGGACTCGAACCACCAATCTTCTGGTTAGAAACCAGATGCTCAGTATATGCAGAGCGCACTACTATCTGAGCCAATCGGGCTTGAAATATTCAAGCTTCAAGTTTGCTGTTGTTAGTTTTACAAAAGTTCACGCTAACTTACGTAAGGCCTATTAAAAAGTTTCTTTTTTACAAATATATAAATATCACTTTTGTGATAACAAAACTTTCATCAAAAAATCTAAATGTATGTGAAGTACACAAATCGCTGCCATCTATCGATACAGCCTGCTCCCAGATTCTCATGCGGATATAACTTGAAGTTTTTCACTGCCAGACTACGTGGCTCGTTAGTCAAGTGGTATGACTTGCGCTTGGGGTGCAAAAGGTCCCTGGTTCAAATCTTTGATGAGCGCAGCTTTTTTGTTTGCTATTTTTACTTTTGCGCACCTTTGTTCAGCTTCATCAATCTGATTATGTATTCTCAAGTACCTTTTTCAAAAATTTCGATAAAATTTTGAACGTTCTTGTTATTTGATGACTCAGTGAACTCGTCAAACGCAAATGGTCATAAATAGTTGGATAAGCGGTAACACTTTGAGTTTTAGTAAAACTCTTAACATTTTCAGTATAAACAAGTAGGTCCCTAAAAGGGACAAATTCCGATATGGTGGCGTGCGATTTTTATAACGTAAATGGGTTTTGGTTAATAAGAGGTCAGCTAGCTCAATAAGTGAGGTCAATGAGTAAGGTTTCATAAGTCCGTTTAAGGTGGTAGTGTCGCCAAAAGTGTTTTGCTCATAGGTTGCAAAAAGAGAGCTTTTTGCTTTAAAAGAGTACGTTCACGGAGAAACTAGTAAATTGCTATATGGTGTCAAATAATTACTGCCGCACACTAGACTACCAATATTTACCAATATTTTGAACCAATCGCCGTTTGCAAGCCAGACATCACACAATAGGAACATAAAAGTTCAGAAAATCAAACCAGATATCAGAGTGGCCAGCGTGTGAAGTACATATAATGTTTTGACGCACAATTTTTTGCCACAAACAAGAAAAATAAAAAATAAAGGTACGTTTTTCTTTTGATTTTAGAATAAGCGTCTGAATTTTTTACAATCGATCATTATTTCTCTGAGTACTTCACATTTTACGCACAGTTTCACAGTTCAAATAGGTATTACTCCGCAACCACTCAAGCAATTTGCACTAAATTTTGCGTGCATAAACTAAAGCATATGTGCTTATAGTTTGGGTAAAGAATCTAAATAAAAAGCTTTAAAATTGTAACGAAATTATTGAATGTGAATAGGTTTTTAAAACGTCATTTTTCCGACTTTACGACTTCACAGCTAACTGTATGTTGCATCAATTTTGCTGAAACTTGGCGAAAATATTTGCCTTCACACATATTTTCATAATATATGAAAAACAATGTCTTAACTGTCACTGAAAAAGTTTTACAGTCGTGCAAAATCGACTGCTTTCGCGACACTACGCCTTTAAGCAGATAGGTCAGCGTGGAAGTTTTGAAACCAAATTTGGACGAAAAGAACTTAAGGTGGCGCTTCGAGAATCTGTTTTTTGGCGAATTATTTTTTTTGAAGCGAAATCGACCTATGGTTCTTGAAGAAAAGTTGTTCAGCAGGTGTTCAGGAGTCGGTTGACGTGTATAACTAAAAATGAAAAAAATTTGAAAAAATCCAAAGTCTGAAATTTGCGTTTTTGTGAGCATTTTTTTATTACGACCAAACTAAAAAAACCGTGTGCAGAGAATCGAGATAAAACTAAATTACTTCCCTTTTTGAAAAAGAGACAGACATAGTTGAAGCAAGCGTCTGTAAAAATAAGCCATTTAGCCGGAAAAATAAAAACATGCAAGCCAAACAACTTTTCAATAAAAAAACCAAGGTTTTTTGCCAAAGGGCACAGATTTCAAATCGCACGTTTTGAGTTAAGACATAAAATTTTGACACAATATACAAGAATATTCAAAGAAACTGCCTAAATTTTCTTTTTTAATAGATGGACTTTGAAGCGAGATACTTGTTGTTAAAGTTGCATGAAAAGTTAAAAATCGTTATAATTAAAAATTTAAAACGAAATTCACAAAACAAAAAATTTAGCATCCAAAATGTTTGAAAACCTTTCAAACGAGCTATAAATTGTCCAAATTGATAAAGTTTGAATTGAGTTATGTGTGCCCTGTGAATACAGTTTTCGCAAGTCACGTGACAGACACAAAAAATGAATTGAGTCAAATCCTTTTGGAAAAATGCTCAATTTGATACCGCGCACCTTGCTAAATTCCAATATAACCGTGAAAGCAAGAATTTACAATTTTCGAAGTACGTGCAAATTCTCGGAGCGCCACCTTAAGGCCAAGCTTGCTCAGTTTGATGCATTTTAAGTGTGATGCATGTTTTTCGCGACAAAAGCTATGTAACTTGGTTGGTCAAAGTACGGTCCCTGTTTAGGCTAAAGGTGATTAAGTTTGTTGCCAAATTTAAGGTTGGCCCATTCTAAGTCAATTACCTATGAAGTTGGTATTGAATTTGCCGTGGCAAAGATAACTGGGTCTGGGACCTGGGTAAGCAACTGAGTTGAACCTAAATTTGTGAGTACCTCTGTTTGTTGTTTATGCCGAACGACTGTTTTCTGTGAATGCTATGCAACAAATAGCCGTCGCCCTAACACTTCCTCGACTGCGCGGTCCCAGCAGACAACGCAACTACATTACTCGGCTCTCGGCTGCTCTCTCATTAGATGCCCAGACTGGCTGTCCACAAGAATTTGCAAACTAATTTGCATGTTTGACTAAGCTCCGCCTAAGAAATATCATTGGCTCTATTGCCTATTATAATGAACGCTGATTGGTTACACGCTGTAACTAATTTACATGTCAACTTCATTGGCCAGATGAATTTATTTGTGTCTGTCAAAGCCAGACAGACAACAACTGGCAAGGGGGGCTCTGCAAAGGAAATCAAAATAGAGAAATTTAAGAATATTTTACGAAACTTCAAAGAAAGTTAGATGTAAGTTGAGTAGTTGAACGTAACTACGTAAGTTTGTAATTTATTTTCAGGTTAAATATGTTTTTTGTCATTATCAGCCCACATTGGCAGGAAAAAAAGACTGCCATATATTAGGCCTATGATAAGTATAGATGTACTCTTGGTCTACGAAATGATTCCAAATATTCCGCCTCTAGGCGGAATAATAATCCTCTACGTGTGCTAGTGTGTATTGTAATGTGCTACATAAAATAGAGTGCTGAACTTTATTTCACTCATAACTCAGCAGCTGAACTGTAACGGCAGCGGTGTTGGAATTCTCACTGTGGAACGGTTAGGGCAGCGTTAAATATTTCCTGTGGAATATTGACACTCCACAAAATAACTCTTTACTCAGCAGAAGAGCTTGTTAGTTATAACCTTACCTATGTATATACACACTCTACAGGTAAAAAATGCTAGCTAAAACTAGTGGCTGGGGGGCTGGAGGAGCTGGGCAAATTTATTTTCGAGAGCCAAATTTATTTTTCCAATTCATCACTACTGTATGACATATGCTGATGACTTTTTAAGCCTGAAAGTCTGCTATCTGCTATGACTAAAAATGCAAAAAAATCGCCTTGCGACTACAGTTTACAAAGTCTGCAATTATGTGTCACCTGGCTCAGTTCTCCGTCCCAGTATCCCACACGGGAAGTCTGTAGGGGGGATGTGCACTTATTATACGACTTAAGGGCATGCAGAAAAAACGTGTCTGCCGCTATGAGGCGAATGTTAACCAAAAACTAAAAAATCTGAGTCAGAAGGCTGCCGCCCCCAAGCCTAAACTCTGCAACGACTTGGATTTTACGCAACGTTGCTTAAGGTGGTAGTTGCGAACAATGTAAACTTTGTGCCCACAGAACTCAAGTCACAAATGAAACCTGAGCACGAATTTTTAACACAGTACTATAAAGGTCAAAATCCCCAGGCATGTCTCTCACTTTTTCGAAATTTATTTTGTGGACATTTTTAGAGGGTTTTAATTACAAGAAAATATGGTAACTTTTTGGTGCGTTTGTTTTTAAGCGATCTTCTCAGTAAATTGACTATTTAATCAAAAAGTGTTGGACATGCATGGGGATTTTAAACATGACAAAAACCTTACCAACTTTCAGGCCCAACAGGTAATTGTATGATTCAGAGCTGTGGCGCAAACTTTATGTAAAAAATCTTAATATTTTGAGAAGGACCTTCATCTAGCTGCGTGTACTGGAGACAAAATCAAAGGTTCTGTTTCAATGCACACGGTATACATTTAGGTAAAATATTGTTCTACTTAATGCAAAAGACCGCTTGTAAATTGAATTTGTAAACGTTGAGCTTGACAAAAACACCTAAAAACGCCTGTACCCCCGTAAAACTTCATTTTTAATGTAAATTTCAGTTCAGAATTCTAAAAAAGCCGCAGCTTCTGGGTGCTTTAGAAATTACTTTAGAGCCACAAAGTTGTATATAGTTGTGTTGCAATTCGGGGGTCACTCCCTGGTCTAGGCAGGTTTTTTCGCACTCATACAGATATATACATCTTCAAAATTCACTCCTATTTACATTTCACAATCGCAAATTTAAGCCAAGACACGTCGTTATTCATTTTTATATTTGGCAGTTTTTGTGACTTCGTAGCGCTCTGTTTAGCGTCCTTGAGTTCAGAAATTACTAGAAAGGCTGCCAGCTGTTGCTGTAGCTCACTGTCTAGCTTACAGCGTAGTAAATTTGTGAATACAATTGCACATGTTCAAATTATAAAGTTATTCACATTGCAGAGCCCAAATTCAGCGTATTTATTGAGTAATTTAAGTTTTTATAGTTTTCGTATTTAGATTTTAATGGGGAGCGTATTATTAGCCTAATCGGTCGCTTTTAAAAATATATATTCTTCTATTGCGTGACTGGCTCATATTCAGTGTGAGCTGGTGAAGACGACGAAACCTGGGGGTGTGCTGACGGTTTTGAAACGGGGCTAAGTACTTAGGACGTCATGCACCGATCAGAGTGGGAATAGGCTCCCCTGAGCTAGGATCAGATTCTGAGCTAGGTTTTTATTCGTTTTCTTCATAGTTGTTATATTCTTGTTTTTGGCCTCCAATAAATTTTTATAAACTTAAAAGAGTTCGTGTTGTCTCCAATTTTGCTGTGTGTTGGGTGTTTGTAGGGCTTTGCAGCTATTTAGAGAATTCATCGCGTGAGCCCCAGTGAGGGCCGGAAACTGAGCTTTTAGGCTGTTTGTTGCGGTTTTCAACCGTTAGACCACGTTCTACTTTTGCTCGGGCGCACGATCACTTTTGCCCTCGTGTCCATCGCCTTCAGGCCTAAATTCCAAGAGCCCCGTAGTTCGTGGTTTAACAGTTGAAAGCGACAGTGCCATAATTATATAACTTTTTTACAGGAAATCGCGCTTAGGTAGCACTATAATCGCTCTGCGCACTTTTTTTTCAAAATGATAAAAAAATTGCGCATGTGCGTCAGGCGACACAAAATTTTTGAGAAAAAAACCACTGCCAATTATGCTACTGTTTTGGATATGCTTCCAACTCAAGTATTTAAAACCAAAATCAACCCAGGGTAAAGCGTTCGGCCAGGAAGCATTGAGTTTTTCACGCTAAATTAATGAAACTCTTTAGGCAGCTTTATTTAAAAGCTCATCCTGAAACACTGACGACATTCAATCAAGATTAAACTTTAATTGAAGTTTAAGTGACAGAAACTTAAGTAGAAAAAAGTGATAATTATGGAAAAAAAATAGCAAAATACATATAGTAGAAAAAAGTGAAAAAGAAAATTTCTAATTTTAAAGAAAAGTAAACAATGTAAACTTTTCGACCAAAAATTGGGTTTTGAACTCTAGAAAACATTAAGACATAGTTTTGTATCAAAAATATAATTGACAAAAAACTGAAAGTCAAAAAAAGTAGAAAAATTGTGGAAAAATGGTAGAAAAAAGTAGAAAAATTGTAGAAAAAACAGTAGAAAAATAGTAGAAAAAAATAGACACCGCAAAAAATAATAATTCGCAAAAACTATAAAAAATGCTGTTGTTCGAAACAAAAATGGCTGTCAAAACTTGAAAACATTGACAAAATTTCAATTCCGATGCCAAAAATCTAGGTTTTTGAAAAAACCCAAAAACGGAAAAAAAGTAGGAAAAAAGTAGAAAAATTGTAGGAAAAAAGTAAAAAAATGTATAAAAAAGTACAAAACGGTTTTTTACTTTTTTTCTACTTCTTTTCTACTCAGATTTTTTCCTGAGATATAGAGCCTGAAAGTTGCGTGTGCATCAATAGACACGTTTTGTTTTGAAAACGTATATTTTCATTAATATTCAACGAATAAAAAATCGTATTTTTTAAGTCTGGATAAATTGTTTTTAAGCATTTGTGCCACTTTTTGCAAAGCTTTTGTCGTTTAAACTCTTCAAAAAGTGGCCAGATTTGAAAGTGCTCAAAAAGGCCAAATTGGTCCACTTCTACCACGTGCCACATAAATCATCAATAGAGTTGTGAAGCGAAAGTTTACATGAATGTAGTAAAAAAGTAGCGCTTTTGAACGGTATAGAGAATGTTTCTTAAGTTCATTAATTACTGAATACCTGCTTGTTGAAAAAAACTGCACTGCACATTCGTTAGTACCACCTTAAGGTGGTACTAACGAATGTGCTGTTTTTTTTTAATTTGGTAAAAAAATTTAGTTGATTCACACGATATTTTTTAAATAGTTTCCGAAAAATTGATTCATATACACATAATGGCAGGCAAGTGAAGTTAGCTGGATTATGTGGAAAATTTGCAAGCCAAGCCAACAAGCCAAACAACACAACAGGAGAATAGAAACTTAACAGTTCTGGCTACTTCTCTAAGCGGATGCACAACGCATGACACAAATAAATTTTCGCAAATTTTTTGGACTCAAAATGAAATTTTTTTTAAATTGCTTATACTTTTGCGTAGATATAGAATCTGAAAGTTGCGTGTGAATAGACACTTTTGATTTTAAAAGTTTATATTCCATTTAATAATTGACAAATCGTAAAATCGTGCATTTTGGGTATAGATAATTTATTTGTAAATACTTGTGCCATTTTTCGCATGTTTTTGTTGTTTAAACTTTTCAAAAAGTGGCCAGATTTAAAAGTGCTCAAAAAAGACAAATTAGTCCACTTTTAACAGGTGCCATACAAAACATCTTTGCAGGTATGCAACAAAACTTCACAGAAATGTAGAGAAAAAGTAGCGCTTTCGAACGGTATAAAGAATGTGCTCTTAAGGGGCGTTGTCATCAAGACTGAGCAGAATCTGCTAGCATATTCTGCTGCAGTCTGCTTGCCCTTTCATTTTTGCCGATAGTGTAATACAACTGACAGGTGAGTGACAGCCGGGCCCTCCAACACTCAGCTGACATTGTGAGTAGCCCTAGCCAACTTTTACGTACGTACGTAAAACAACTGCTAATTGGCCCAGCTACTACTACTACTACTGGCTTTTGAGAGTGTGGCTGGTCCTGTGCAGTTAACTATAGATGTGTTGTGTGGGTGGAGCCGTTGCAACATTGGCGCGAGCAGGGGGGATTAGGTTAGGTTCAAACACCTGCCCCACCTGAAAATTGGCTTTCGAATTTAAAGAAATATCATCGGCCCTAGAATGCACTTTTCCGTATCATTGCTATTGCAAATTCATATTTTGACGACCATTCCGCCACCCCTTCCCCATTTTTCCTAAATGTCGATGTCTGCAAAGTGAAAACAGCTGTCTTAATTGTGAGAATGACACAAACGACCCTTGAGCCTGAGAGGGGTACATTAGTATCACGCTATGGCGCCAAACAGGTTTTAACTTATTAATTAAGTGGCTCCTAGTACACAAAAAACACATTTTCCCTTGTAAAACACACGCTCGCCACATTCTCTGAACAGTTTGCCTTAGACCATAAAACACATCCCCCACTTTTCAATTGTCGATTGCAACACTAATAGTAGGATTAAGGCAAACAAAAAGCCAATATAAAGTAGTAACTACTAGCTGGGCCAATTAGCAGTTGCTTTACGTACGTACGTAAAACTTGGCTAGGCTACTCACGTCAGCTGAGTATTTTGAAGGGCTCGGCTGTCACTCACCCGTCAAGGGGATTACACTATCGGCAAAAAGGAAAAGACTAGCAGACTGCAGCAGAAAGCAGAATATGCTAGCAGATTCTGCTCAGTCTTAATGACAACGCCCCTAAGTTAATTAATTAGTGAATACCAGCCTGTTGGAAAACACTGCACATTCGTTAGTACCACCTTAAGGTGGCGCTCCAAATAACTGACTTTAGGCTGTAAAATTTTTCAGTCACGTTTTTAGGACTTTGCTCTTCAAGAAAGGTTGTTCAGCAGTAAATGAGCTTTCGTTTGATGTATATAACGTGTAGTTTTGTTGAACTTATTTTTTTGACCTGAATTTTAATATGACAAAATATTCAACTCGATTTTCGGAAAAATTGTATATGGCTTTTGTTACTTTTGATAACGGTTTTCCTCAGCGAATGTGTGACTGCAACTTTTTAAAATGTCGTTTGTGTTGGCAAACCTTTGTGAAAAAATACCAAATTACGTTGAGCGACAAGACAAAAACACACTATTTTTCAAGCTAAATTTTTGGTAGCTACATTTTGGCTTCTCCAACTTTTCTTAACAGTTATTTGCATTAAAAAATAAGCTGTATTTTTTGACGTTGTCGTTTGTGTGGGCAAATCTCAAGTTTTTATGATCCGCAGTAGCCGTTTCAATATAGCTCTCCTTCACGTCGT
This sequence comes from Trissonchulus sp. WLG1_4, assembly GCA_030248245.1. Lineage (NCBI taxonomy): Eukaryota > Metazoa > Nematoda > Enoplea > Enoplida > Ironidae > Trissonchulus > Trissonchulus sp. WLG1_4. The sequence continues at coordinate 5,778 of JASANF010003341.1, read as the reverse complement.
TTCTTATTCTGAAATTTGACTTGAAGTTAGAAAATATGTGGATGCAGGTGTACCTTCTTCAAACATGTTTATTTCTGTTTCTGGTGAAATTCTGCAGCGTTTTTAAATTGATCAATTTTAGAAAATTTTGCTCCAAAACAGTTTGATTAAAATTATGAGAAAAAATACACCATGGCAATATAATTACCTACAGTTTAAATTATAGATCGTAAAAACTGAACAGAGTTTCGCTCAGTTATGCCGTTTGAAAAGTAGTGCGAATTTGGCAAAAATTGATTCAATCGGTGATAAAAAATCAGAACAAGGCAGCAGGAGCGGGAAACTTACTCAAAAACAAAGCTTTGTAGCAGGTTTTAATTGGTCCTGGGTCCCAGCTGCCGATTGTGATTCAATTGAAAATTTGCACAAGAAATTAGCAAGAAAAAATATAAATGCAGACGTAAAAGTTATTTGATTTTCAAATTTTGGCTCGCTGCAGTTTTTGTAGTTTGTAACAAACACAATTGATTTTTGAAAAATTGATTTTTTGCTAAACTAAAAACGAAAATAAAAAAATTTAAGACTTTGCATGTCTAGATTTTTGGTACTCTTTCGTCCGACACCGATGTACGGCCACACATGCGGCTGCACTAATGGACCAAGCGAACGGTAGGTACCGGCCTCGAGGAGAGACATCCCCCGCTCTTGGTCTAGCCTAACCGCCGGCGGGGCTTACAGGTATGATAAACTGTGTTTTCCGTGCGGGTCGGGGTTGCCGGACACCGACGGGAAAAGGGGCCTATTAACTACCGGCCTAGGCACAGTAGGCGCAGACGGAACACAATTCACAGCGGTCCCAAAATGCGGGCCAGAAATAGCAGCAGCTCTCGGAGCACGAGGACAGAAATTGGGAGGGCCTCCAGGCCTAAACTGCCTAAGGAGGACGCGCAATCTACGGGATAATTTCCATAAATTCAATAGAAACGCAACAGTTAGGAGCGGCCAATTTGGCGGAATAAAACAGTGAAAACAATAGCACTGAACAATAGTAAGGTGACTGTACAGTACGGCAGAACAGGGCAAACTGCACGTACACGTGAAGGCTACCGTAAGATACGCCAGACCACTTTTTGCATTGCACAGAAGAGACGACATGTAGGTATAAAGCAATAAATACTATGAGCGTAAATTCATATTGTGAAAATTATTAAAGGTAAGTGAAGTTTTATATGGAAGGAAGAGGGGTACTCCCTAGCGAAGCCTCACAACAAGTTGGTCAAAATTGGTTGAGATTTCGCTGAGCTAGGTTAAAAACAAAATTAGTGTGCATAGAAAATTCGACATGGTCATAAAATTTGACACATTTACATTACAGTGCTGAAAAGTGTTGTAAATACGGTTTTTGAGGCCTATTTGATGTCAAATTAAAGTGGTATTGCTACTAATTGCATGAGCTTATTGCAAACATGACTTTTTTGCTGAGTGCTACCTCAACCCTTTCATGCCTAGACGGGCTATATGGCACCAATGTTATCAATACCCTATCTGAGTTTATACAACTTGACTACACAGTTTGTTTCAGTCAATATACTAATCCTCAAACCTTTTTTTACCCATCGGAGACCTTTGTAATTAGCAGCCAAACTTTACCTCTACTGCCATACAACAAAACCTATGCTTGGTTAAGCAAGGTAAAAATTTGATTTTTTTCATCCCAAAAGTTTTTCTTTATTGCCACATTATGCTAATTAATCGTCAGACTTTTGTGCATCAGATGCGGATATTGTAGTTTATTTCTAGCATTCAACTATGGAAAGCGTACGGTTGCTGCATTAAGGGGGCGCTCCGGGAATCGGGGGTTACGTCGAAAATTGGCAAAAAAGTTAGCAAATGTCAAACTTTACTATGCATTTATGTAGTATGGCACGAAGGAACACTGGAGGCAAAATTTCAAATCACGTGATCATGTCACGTGACTCCCAGAGCACCAAACGTGAGTGAATTTTCGGCAAACGATAACTCTGCTTAAACTTTGCGTATAGTCACACTTTATGTACCAAAATGTAGATTATGTGCTTCTCTAGTTGAACATTATTTTGGTTTTTTACATTTATGTCAGGTTTGGATAAAAAATGTCGTTATGTGTTTTCGAAGTCGAGCTCTGAGCAACAAAATTCATATAAATAATTTTCTAAGCTTTATTTTAAAAAACTTTTTCGGCCGGGCAGCCGGCCGGCCGGAGCCGGCCGGCGACCATCAGGCCGGCCGAAAATTCCGGCCGGTCACAAACACTATGTGTTAATACTTTAGGGTGAGGTACACATTATGCCTGAGCGATGGCGCAAATTTTGACACACTTTCAACTTTTAGTGCTTATAACTTAAACGCTTAAGTATGTTTTGCTTACCGTTTGTTTCTTTGTCAAGTGGCGGGTTTGCGATTTCTCTACGACGTACGTAGCTTGAGCAATGGCCAAAAAACTAGAGAGTGTCGGAGTCTGGCTGCCTAGCAGAGAAAGTCCCGGCGTTAAAGAGTTAAGGTGGCGTTCCTGAAACATGACTTTTCTAATAACAGCGATCTGGGGCCAATTTTAGATGTGCAATGGCAAGCTGGTGTAAATGTATGCCCAAACACAAAATGTGAAGTTGATTGATACAAGTTAACACTAGAAAAGAAAAATGCCCTGCGGATAAAAGGCATAATAGGACGGTTCAGAAAAGTCGTTGTATAAAAATTAACTAACCTGTATTTAATTGAAAAAACTGATGCTAGCAGTGATAATTTAAAGTAACTGAAGCGGAAAAATGAGCTTCTAAAAGTTTGGAAACTAGAGCTTACTGGTGTAGAAATAGGCCGCTTTGCTGCGCCCTATTATTGCGGGCACCACGGCTACATATTTTACATTCTACATAACATGCTTACCTGACTTTCTCGTGGACAAACTACGCAACAATTCACACAAGGGTCATTCATACTTACAGACGTATTGGGTGGGATTCACAAAGCGCGTTTAAACGCAGTCTAAGTTAGACTGCGTTTAAACGCAGTCTAAAACGTTGGTCTAAGTTAAACATGATTCACAGAGCTTGATATGATTAGTGTGTGTCATCTGATTTTTATGTTCTATTTCAATTGAAACCTTGTCTAACTTAAACGAACGTTTAGACCGAGTCTAAACGTGATTCACAAAGCCCGTTTAAGTTAAACGGGCTCGTTTAACAGAATTCTTTATTTGATTCTTTTTTCAGTTCTATTTCAGAACATTTTGCTTTAATACGTACCGACAATGCTATTAATTTAGGTAATAAATACTTTTCAATAAAAGTTAATTTGAAATTCAAGTTAATTACGTAGTTAAAAAGAAAATTTGACAATTGGTAAATAAGATAATTAATTTACTATTTAACATACAATTTTATTAATTAAAAATTGACATTAATTGAAACAATTACAACAACAACAACAACCCTTAAAAATACCTAAAACTTAAGCTATCTTATTGCAAGTTAAAATAACAAAGATGAAGCAACAGCATTAAGCGATAATAATGAGAACAGTTAATAGTTGGTATGAAGATGCTTAAAGCTCAATGCCTGTTATTATTTATTATTATTAATTATTACTTCAGTAATTTTTGTAATTTTTAATCATTTTTATCAATTTAAGATAATTAGGTAGTTGACTTTACTAACTTTAGAGCTTTATAAACTGTTAATAGCAAAAATGAATAAGTAAAAAGTATGGTAAACAAAATTTTTCTATTATAAAACTAGATCATCCACATTAAGTGTCATATAAACGTATACTAGCAGCTAAAAAGTAAAATAGACATGATAATACACGATATTATTAGCCTATAAGTTGAATAAAAACTAATTAAAACTATAAAAGTAAAAAATGTTAAAAAAATACTTATGTAAACTAATGAAAAAATACTTAGACTAACCTTAGACTAGCCAAAAGGCTAGTCTAAATTCAGCACTAGCGGGCGTTTAAGTTAAACGAACGTTTAACTTAGACTGAGCTCGTGAATCAGGAATAGAACGTAATCAAATTTAGAACACGAAAATAGAACAAAATTTACACGCTAATCATATGCAGACTTAGACTGGGTCTAAACGTTCGTTTAGCTAGACTGCGTTTAAACGCAGTCTAAGACTTAGACTGGGTCTAAGTTAAACGCGCTTTGTGAATCCCACCCATTATGTCCGTTCAACCGGCATAAACACGGAATAATCATGGCACTAGTACCTAATCAATATTCAATAATCATGTTAGTGTACAGAAAATCATGTTGAGTGATTTGTTTGTCATGTAGCCCGATGTACATGATATGACTAAGTATGAATCTATCTTTACCGTATTATGTCTATTTACACAGCTACTTTACGGTGGTGCAACCAGTCACATTTGGAAGTACGTGTCATGTGGCGTAGTGCGCCTTATAAGTAGTTTCACCAACTAGACAGACGATGGGTTCACAACACGACGACGGCGGATTAACAACAGTCTCGGGTCGATTCAAACTTAAATCCATCCGTCAAGTTGTCGAAATAATTAGGCATAAGCTTATCTCATATTGACATTATATCGTTAGTCTTGTTTACCGATTTTCAACATATTTCGTCATAAAATATCTATTTATGGTAGCCTACACCTGAAAATAAAACTGTGTTTTTAAATTCTAATAAAAGCTACTTCTACACGTATTGATCAACACGATCTAAGTGTCTTACTGGTTTCGTAGAAAAGTAAAATACTATATGAATATTTGAAGTGACTGTTGTAACTATTTTAGCCGACAGTGCCCGCAATAATAGGGCGCAGCAAAGCGGCCTATTTCTACACCAGTAAGCTCTAGTTTCCAAACTTTTAGAAGCTCATTTTTCCGCTTCAGTTACTTTAAATTATCACTGCTAGCATCAGTTTTTTCAATTAAATACAGGTTAGTTAATTTTTATACAACGACTTTTCTGAACCGTCCTATTATGCCTTTTATCCGCAGGGCATTTTTCTTTTCTAGTTTATACAATTTTTCCGCTTCAGCAGTAAGGCATGTGATATACGTACACACACAAATGAATAAATTTAGTAGAAACGTCTTTAAACATAATATACGTACATTGTGGAGCAGAAAAAATAGGATCGTGCCGCAGAATCACCACTTCTGCTGTTTGCTACTGCCAATGCAACTAGTATGCAATACAGTATGATAATAAAGCACTGAAACCCAGGGCCTTATCCACAATTGGATTTAACGGATTAGATTTAAAATAATTTTGCTAACAAAACACGGTACAAAATGAAAATAGCCGGTTGAAATTTTGCCCTACACTGCTTACATACAATATCTCAGTGTGTGCAAAGTTCCAGTAAATTAGGTTTAACTGACGCTGCGTTATGGACGAAATAAATTTAAATCTAATCCGATAAATCCCATTTTGGGAAAAAAGACCCCCAGCTACTCAAGCTAGCCTATCTCAAAATTTAACAAACGAAACATCAAAACCGTACTTTAATGTAGTAAATACAGCATGTACACAGGACACTAACAATACATACGTTACACTTGCCAATACAGGAAACGTTTACAATAGACATGACTGAGCATGGCTCAAACTTGACATAACCATACATGTAAGAAGGGCGGATCGCTCCCCCACCCCAGGCCCCCCAGATCACCTTCCACCCCACCCCCCCGCATGCGTACAATTTCGCGTAGTGCGCCCCCTCATTCTTCCGTAGCTGCACACATGTGTGACCACACAGAAATAACCATGACTACTCAAGAGGCGAAAC